>QANY01003691.1:1265655-1355878 GCA_003255025.1 Datisca glomerata
GCGGGGGTTTTCTACTTGAGAGAAGAGAAGTAGCAGTTTTAAAAGAGAAAAGGCTTCGTGGTGGATAGAGGGTGTAAAAATTGATACCGAACCGAAAATGGTCGATTTGGTCAGTTATATAAGTAAACCCTGGTTCGGTTCTATTCAAAGAATCATGTAATTTTTAACCGAACCGAAGTATTTAAAAAATCCTATATATATATATATATACATTTTACTATTAACCCTAACCCTCTCTCACACTTCTCTCAAATCGAAGGCTCCCCCCTCTCTCACTCACCCATTCCCCCTCTCTCATAGAGTCACAGACTCACATCAGCCTCCTTCCATCTGTATTCAAATTTTCTACTCTCTCCTTCCCCCTCTCTCTTCTCTTTGAAGTTCCAACACTCCCTTTCCCCTTAGATCTTCTCGAGTCGAGATGGTGGAGCACTGGAGCTTGAGGAAGGTTTCAAATCCTCATATCTGCTCAAGAATGACTTCATACCCTCAGATTTGCTCGAGAAGTCTCTTCCTTCTCTCGAGAAGAGAGAATCTCCTTCTTCAGGTTCGCCTTCACGCAACATCTCCTTCTTCAGATTCACCTCCCTTGTCTTGAATCTAAGTTCTGAGATCTGAGATCTGGGTTCCTCTTCTCCTTCTTGTTTTACTTTCTCCTAAATCATGAGTTCATCTCTCTCATTCGTTTCTAAATCGTCGAATCACTTTTGAGTTCTGAGTTCATCATTCTCTTATGAGTTCTGAGTCTCTGCGTCTCCTTTCCCTTTCGCGTCTCTGACTTGGAGTTAGGGTCTTCTGTCTCAAGTTTGAGATAATGGTAAGTTTCAAATCCCTATCTTAGATCTACTCTATCTTAGATCTGGTTTTTATCTGAAATTTGAGGTTAGAGTTGAATCTGTTTAGGGTTTAATGAATATGCTTCTGTCTGAAATGTTCAGGTCATTGGGAGAGAAGGAGGAGAAGGAGAAGTTTGTGCATAGATGTTTGGATTTCTATGCTAATTCAACGATATGTTCGGTACAGGTACTGAAGTTATGTATGGAATTTGCAATGTTATATGAAATTTGTACTGAAATTTACAATTCTATATGAAATTTTAGAATTTGTGTAGGGTTTTATGAAATTCATTGAACCTGTTGCTTGTTCTTGTCTGCTACTGCTCTATTTTTGTGAATTTTGGGTTAGGTTTTATAGATCTATACAGTACAAGTTCTACCTCCTCCGAACCATAGATCCGAACCGAATTCAATCTTAAGTCACGTTTCTGTTCATATACAGTTTGGTTCAGTTCAGTATAGGGCCAAACCATGAGTTTCGGTTCGGTTCAATTTTTACCCAAATAACTGACCAGACCGAACCGTGAACACCCCTAGTGGAAGATGAAAAATGAGGGAGTGTGCAACTAAAGAAAACACAATTAGTGGGGAGAGGGAAACCACCTCATTTCAAATGTAAAGTAGGATTGATCCCACATTTTGTTTTATTATAATTAAACTAATACTATTTATTCATTATTAAAATATGAAATCAATAAAAATCTAATTTGAAAATATGAGTTGGAAAATTTTGTTAATATAATTTAGATAATCTACACACAAAATTATCGTGAGCAAAATATCATTAAAACGACCATAGTTTCTAATTTAAAAGTAGAGTAATGATATAAAACATACAATAAAAATGTGTATATTATAATTGAAGAAAATAGAACAATAATAATAATGAGAGTTATACTAAGAAATACTTAATCATTCTAAGAAAAATAACTAGCTAGTATACTAACCATAAAAGTCGGGTCTTACATCCTCCCCTCCTTATGAAAATTTTCATCATTGAAAATATTTCCGAGTCAATCTTCAAAAAGGTTTGTTAACGAGTCTGAATTTCTTGTTCCCCTTCATATGTGATTTCTTCAATCTCATGATTCTTCTAAAGTACCTTCACCAAATGGACCTCTTTAGTTCGTAAAATCGAGTCTTTTGTCAAGTATTTGAATCGGAACTTGTTTATAAGTTAGATCTTCATGTAGGCAAAGTGGCTTGTAAGTCAAAACATCTGACAGTTCAGCAATATATTTACGCAACAACGAGATATGAAATACATTGTGTACTCAAACCAGGTCTGGCGGTAGAGGCATATGGTATGCTTCAACTCCAATCCATTCTAAGATCTCAAAAGGACCTATTAAACAAGGGCTAAGCTTTCTTTTCTTTCCGAATCTTATAAGTCCCTTCATGGGAGCTGTCTATATAAATACTCTATCATCCACTTCAATTTCCAAGCTCTTCCTACAAATATCCATATAATCTTTTGGCGACTCTAAGCAGTTTTGATTCATTCTCAAATTTTGTAAATAGCATCATTCGTTTGTTGAACCATATGTGGGCCTAATAATTTACTTTCAACAACTTCATCCCAATGGATAGGCGACCGACACTTTCGTCCATATAAAGATTCAAATGGTGCCATCCCGATCGTGCCTGGTAGCTGTTATTGTATGCAAAATCAATGAGATGCAAATGATTACTCTAACTAACCTTGAAGTCCAAAACACACGCTCTGAGCATGTCCTTAAGTGTCTGAATAGTTCTTTCTGACTGTCCATCAGTCTGAGGGTGAAAAGATGTACTAAATTCAGTTGCCTACCCAAAGCTTCTTAAAGATAACGCCAAAACTTGGACGTAAATCTTGGATCATGATCTGATATATTGGATACAAGTACACTATGTAGTCTGACGATTTCTTTCACATACAACTTCACCTAGTCTTCTACTGAAAAAACTTCATACGGCATGGTAGGAAGTGAGCAGACATAGTCAATCGATCGACTATAACCCAAACTATATCATATCCCTTCATAGTCCTTGGCAATCCCGATATAAAATCCATTGAAATATGTTCCCATTTCCATTCAGGTATCTCTAGAGATTACTAAAGGCTAGACGGACACTGGCGTTCAGCCTTCACTTGTTGGCAAGTAAGACACTTTTCCACAAATTTTGCTTCATACCATTTCACCAAAAGTGCCGTCATAAATCATGATACATCTTCATACTATCCGGATGAACATAATAAGGGGTATTGTGCGCTTCAGTTAGTATGTCTTTCTTTAGATCCACGCTATCAGGTACCCTCACTCTATCATTGAATTTGAGGATTCCATCACTCGAAACTGAAAAATTTATCCACTTATCACCACCCAACTTTGATACGATCTTTATTAATGTAGCATTCTCTTGCTGGGCTTCACGAATTCTGTCTTGAAGTGTACGTTTGACTGTTAAATGAGCGAGCTTAGTTGTAGCACCCTAAACCAAGACTTCCATTTCTAACCTTTCAATATCATTTTGAATAGATCGTTGAGAAGTAATAAGAGCGCTCGAAGCACCCATTTTCCTACTAACGGCATCCGCTACTACATTAGTTTTAATAGGAATGTAATTAATGACGAAATCATAATCCTTAACAAGGTCCAAACATCTATGTTGCCTCATTTTAAGTTCTTTCTATGTGAACATATATGTTAGAATCTTATTATCTGTGAATATTTCTACCTTCTATCCATAGAGATAGTGACGTCAAATCTTTAAAGTAAAAACTACTGGTGTGAGTTCCAAATCATATGTCAAACCTTTTAGCTTTCGTGAAGCGTAGGCCACCTTTCCATGCCACATCAACACACAACCCAAGCCAATATGTGATGATCATAAAGATAACAAAATCATCACTCCCTGAAGGCAGGGTAAGAACTGGTGCTGTCACCAACCTTTGTTTGAGTTCTTAAGAACTCGACTTACATTCTTTTGACCGAAAATACCATGCATTTTTTCTTGTCAACTTGGTCAACGGTGCAACAATTCTAAAGAATCCCTCCACAAACCTTCGATAATAGCCTGCCAAACCCAAGAAACTCCTAATTTCTGTAACACTTGTTCGACGATTCCAATTTGTTACTACTTGTATCTTTGTTGGATCCACTGATATACATTCTTTAGAAACTATGTCCCAAAAAGGAAATCTTAGATAACCAAAACTCGCACTTATTGAAGTTGGCATACAACCTCTGATCCTTTAAAATATGAAGTGTGATTCTGAGATGTTCTTCGTGTTCTCCCTCAGAATTAGCGTAGATAAGAATGTCATCTATGAAAATAATGAAAAAACTATCCAAAAAGTCATGAAAAACCTGACTCATCATGCCCATAAATGCGCAGGGGCATTGGTCAATCTAAAGGGCATGACCAGGAACTCGTAATGTCCATAACAGTACGAAGAGCAGTCTTTGGTATATTTTCTTTCTTTATTCTTAACTGATGGTACCCGGACAACAAGTCAATTTTTGAGAAATACAAGCTCATTTAAGTTGGTCAAACAAATCTTTTATCTGCGGTAGATGGTACTTATTCTTAATAGTAACCTTGTTCAACTCCCTATAGTCGATTCAGAGTCTCATATATGGTACTTATTCTTAATAGTAACTTTCTTTACAAAAAAAATGAGTGCACCCTTTGGACGAATAAAACCTTGTCCAATATTTCTTGCAGTTGCTCCTTAAGTTCTTTCATCTCCGCATGAACCATTTAATATGGGGCCTTAGATATTAGAGCTATTCTGGGAATTATCTCGATGATGAAGTCAACATCTCTAATAGGTGGTACGTATGATAACGTCTCAAGAAAGACTTTCGGAAAATATTTAACAACCTTGATAATGCTTGGCTTTAACTCTAACTCCTGCGTGTCCAACATGCTAGCCAAGTAGCCCTAACAACCATTGGTAATCTGTCATCTAGCTTGAAGAGATGATATGATTTGAGGTATTGCGTGTAAATGCGATCCTCTAAATTTGAAACTTGACATATCTAGAGGGCTAAACATTACCTCCCGTTTGCGACAAAGAATATTGGTGTAGTTAGAGGCTAGCCAATTCATACCAAATATAACATCAAAATCATGCATACTTAAAAGTGTAAGAGTGACGTCCAACACTCTATCAACAATCACCATATAATAAGATTTGATGGCCTTGTTTGTACACATAATACCACCCGAAGGGGTGGACACACAAAATTCAAACTTGAGAGGTACTATCTCCACATTTAATCTCCCTGTGAATTTAGCAGAAATAAAGGAACGCGTAGAGCCAGGATCAAACAATACAAATGCAACAACTGTATGAATGAGAAGCGTACCTGATACTACATTCGAAATATCTTCCAAATAAGTCTTAGACATGGAGTAGACTTTCCCCTTGTGTCTTGGGTCCGTTTCTGATCCTTTGACTATTAGGTTTGTCTCTCATATCAGGTCATCCATCAGAAAGTGTCCGGTCTTATCGTAATGGAAGCAAGCACCAATCACCTTTTTCTGAATTGATCATACTTTTGACTAGAAATCCTCTCAAACTTCCTTTTATGGGGGTTTGAGTTGTGGTGATCAGTAAGGTTTGAAGTTCCAGTGTTCTTAGGTAAAAATTTTGAAGCTTGAAGCACATCTGCATAAGTATTAAGCTTGAGCACCCTAACATACTTACATACATCGGGCCTGAGACCCCGCTCAAACTAATGAGCCTTATGTTCCTCGGTGTCAATGAGATGTGGGGCGAAACGTGACAAGTCTTCAAATTTCCTCTCAATTAGCATGGGAGTCATGTTGCTCTGTGTCAGTTGTATAAATTTAGCCTCCTTCTGTTGCCTTATGGTGATAGGAAAATACTTTTCGTAGAATAATCCCTTGAAATGAGGCCAAGCCATCTGGTATCCATTAGTGTCCCAGGTCCTTTGTGTCATCGCTCACCACCGACGAGCATCTTTCTTCAGCGTAAAAGTTACGTAGGAAATATTTTGTTGGTCTTTGGACTCCAAAAATGAGAAAGCGGTCTCAATCTCCTCAATCCATTCCTTTGCTAAAAGATGGTCAACTAAAGTATCATCGAAAGATGGTGGGTGAAGTTTTCAAGATCGCTCTACCATATGGGAAACATTCGTGACACGATAGCCGTGATTAGGAGTCTCCTCCCTGACGCCAATGAGATCCTAGAGCAGACCTAAATGGTCTCTGTGGCCACTTAGTTCTCGTCGGCCCGTCTTTCCCATCTTGGTGGTGCCGTACTAATGTAAACCAAAACGGATAAGGAAGGACATACACATGTATTTATTCAAGGCCAAGACTAAAAGAAAGAATTAAAGGTAACACAAATTCATTTTATTTGATAACTTTTTTTAGCAACAAAAATCTCTACCGGAGTGTTCTAGAAACACTTGACGATAAACATACCATACTAAACAAGATTAACTGAATCATTCAACAACGGTAGAAAATAAAGAAAACTAAAATATCCTAAGTCCAAGCAATCTAAAAATAACTTATAGGAAGCATTATCAGAGTCTTCTTCTGGGTCCTCTTCAGGCTCTTCCTCAGGCTCTTCCTCATGGTCTTCTTCTGGTTCTTCTTATAGATCAAGGACTCTAGGCATAAATGGTACATTGAGACCGTAGCCAGGCGGAAAGTCCCAAACTACAGAAACCCATGCTCTTGGTCATCTGGGAGCTGTAGGCAAGGGTTGTGTAATCTCCACATCATTAGACCCAGCAGATTCCACTCCGTCGTCAATGCGCCTAGCTGGAAAATGGTAGGATCTCACCTCATGAGGGACAATTCTCATTATCGGGTGAGTTTGTCTCCTTACTCCATGTGACCCCTTCCTTATGATCATCGAATTCCATACTCTAATTGGACCTCTACGATTCAGATCAAATAACATTCTTCTGGTAAATCTCATAGGAAGTGGAGGAAATTAGATTCTACATCAGTGATTTCTCCCTCACTAATGGCCGATCCAGAGTCACTTGAAACATTCATAGCTAAGATAATCATATAATTCATTCAGAGTCACAATACCAAAACTTAACACTATTACCTAGACACAGGTGCATCACAACCCTATAATTTGGCACGGATCCTTAAAATTCTAGAGAAGACAAAATTTTACCTAAAAATCATTTTATTAAATGAAAAATTAAGAAAACTTTAAAATGAAAAAACATTTGTCTACAAAATTGTATTTGCTTTGATATCAACTGTAACAACCTAAAAATTTAACTAAGTTTTAGTTAAATTATTTTACCACAAAAGTCGCGGAAGCTAGGTCAATTTTTTTTATAAAATAAACTCATATTAAATATGATAATATATTATAGAAAATAAAATCCTATATCAAACTTCTAGTTACATAAAAAGAAATCTTACTTCATAAAATATTCAAGAACCCAAGAGTATGTGTTTTGAAGTCTCACGATTTAATATAAATAAACCCAACATTGAATAAACCATTTTTAGACTTAAGTGTTAATTCTGGAACTGAATGATTGTTGGAGGACAGAACTACATGAAACGATTATATTAGTGGACTACATGAGAATACTCTGTAAATACATTTTATAATCTCTAAGTGTGCAATTCCATATTTATAGTAGTGTAATAATTGATTAATAAATAAGATTATTTATTTAAAAAATTTAATTAATAATCTGGTATATTAGAACTCATGATTATAGGTCTATGGTCCTCAAAAATCACTTCTGTACTACGTTGTCTAGGATGTGAATATTTCAGGACATGAGAAATTGACTAACTTACAAAAATTTTTTATTTTGGGGTAAGTATGTAATTATGAGATAATTATGTGTGATTAATTAATTAAATAATAATTAATTGAATTATTTATTTATAATTTTCAGAATTTATATTTAAATAATTATATCCATCGTTTGTTTCTAATTATCGATATATGAGACTGAATATCTAATTTATGAAATTAGATAATTGTAAATTATTATTAGATAATAATTTAAATCAACTAAGTTTGTTATTTATGAATTAATAGATAAACTAGTTAATTGTGATATTTAGATAAGCTAATTTTGAATTAACTGATATGTTGATATTTATCTGATTAAAATAAATATTTAATTTGTAGTAATTGTCATATGTGAATCACTGATTGGAAATCAGATATCACCATACACTACTGTAGTGCCACGTGGTACTACAATAGTATGTGTGCAACATTGCAGTGCAATACGACACTGCAGTGTGGCATGACACACAATGTCATGAGGCACTTTGGTAATTCAAGCCAATGATAATATTGTATGGCACTGCAGTTGTGCACCAATTTGCAGTGGGTCCTACTACAATTGGTAATTTGAAATTGAATATTTTTTTGTGATTATCTCTAAAAATTCGATGAGCCTAGATATTATATATAAATATAATTCTATTGGCCTTAGTGACGATTGATTAGTTGGTCAATTGAGTTAAGAACACAATTGGTGTCAGTGAAAAAATCTTTATATGATTAAAAGTTAATCAAAATATCTAAAAAATAATTATTGTGTTCTTTTAGAAAACTATCTCACAAAAAAATCTTCTCACCAAATCTCTAGATATTATGTATTGAGTATATATAGAGATAGAAAAAATATCTTTGATATATTTTATGTGCTCACACACGTCCTAATGCGTTGAGGATTGGCTAGGAAGATCTTGGTGTGGATCTCAAAGTTTATTGATCATTTGAACGGTTTCGTGGGAATGAATGGTCGATCGGTTTAGTGAGGACGCTTAATTGAGACTACAAGAGGTATATGATCCCTAACTGTGTATGTTTGTGATTTAATGTATAAACGTATAATTGATCTTGACTGATTGAAAAATATTTTTCAATAAAAAGTTTTTATTTGGAAACTGCAGCGTTGCGCATGTTTTTATTTTATTAAAAAAATTCGATCTTTCTTAAAAAGTTTAAATTCTTATATGGCCACGCGCCAACACTTCTGCCGCGCACGCGCCGTAATCACCAACAAGTGATTTCCGAGCGGTTTTTATCTATTTATAAGTTTAACGTTGTATGATTTTTCTTGCATTATTCATATAATATGTGATATGTATGGATGTTGATTACGTTTTTTGAATGTATGGAAATAATCGATCGTTATTTGTATGGTGATTATTGGGCTATGCTTTATTCTTTATTATTTTTCCTTAGATCTTGTGTAAGCCATTTTGGGGTGTAGGAATTTTTGTAACTTTATTTTGAATATTTATTTACTTATTCCGATTACGAGAAGATAAAGAACACATGAGACGAACAATGACAGAAAGGAAAAGAAATAGGATTTCCAGTGCTGGTGCCACCGATTTATGCGACTGACAACATCGCCAAATTTTACTGCTCCGGTGGCGTCGCCGGAAAATTGACCCTGATGGTGGTGTTGCCGTGATTGACGACGGTGACCGATATTCGGTAGTGGCTGACTACCAGCCAGTGGCCGACAATGGCTGTTGGTGGCTGGCAGTGATGTGGCGGCGGTGAGATAGTCCTATCATTGGTGGCAACTGTTGTCACAATTAGGAAAGGTTCGCAGAAACTTTGATATCAACTAACTCTATCACTGTAAAGTTTTATAAAAACTCAAACTCTATCAATTATCCTTTAAAAATTTGAAATTAATGTAATTTTAGAATTAATAATTAATTTTTAATTTATAAAAATTAGAAGTTAATTAATTGATTGCGTTTGACCCAAGTTTGACCAAGTAATAAATATTTATTTGACTAAGTCAAAGTCAACTATTTTAAAACAGAATTGTGGAAATTAATTTTAATTAAGAAAAATAATTTTTCACAATTAAAAGGATTTTGTTCAAAGCCTGAAGATTATGAAGATAGACAAGAGGAGGAGAAGACAATATTTTAGAAATATATATTCTTGAAGTCCGCTTTGTAATTTTATTTCTTTATTTCAGGAGTTGTAATTTAGAAATATTCAATAGTCACTCGGCCCATCATTATTTTATGTAATTGTTATATAATTGCTTATTGTTATGATTGATAACATATCCATGCATTAGTCGATCACATGTCATACATGAAAATCCCATACAGTTTTGTTTAATCACGCATCTCATCAGTAGAATCATGATTTATTAGAATTGTCCTAATGTATTTATTATATGTATTGTTTTATGAAATAAATTGTATGTAAACTGATAGGTTTTAATTAGTTAAAAGTTGATAATCACACCACATTAAGGACTATAGTAACCTTTAGAATGACCGACTTCAGTAAAAAAGTATTATTAAAGCTTGATGAATATAATTAATTAGTTAATATAAGTTCACCTAATTATGATTTAGGTACTTTAGAAGGTTAAATGAACTTAGACCGATAAGATTGACATAACTGATTATTAGATATTCATAGGGTTATTATTTTTACTAGTAATTGATTTGGTATTAGTTGTTTAGTTAAAATGGAAACACATAATCTTAAAATAGTGAGTGGAAGAAGGTTGACGTGTCAATGTAACCTATGGTCTTCATTATCAGTACAACATTGTGAGGTGCAGTGAGGGCCTCGAGATGATTTTGTTTCATTCCCCTAAGGAAGGTTTCGAGCTGTACTAATATCAAGGTTGAACTTCTTAAGAAAATAAGAGGAAGTGATGTAGTTTAGTCTTGACCGACCCTAAAGCGGCATATTCTAAATAAGGTCATGAAATCTGAAATAATGGGTTACACTAACAAAATCACAATTAAGCTTTCTTGTGGATAGTTGTGACTTGACCGAACAAATGATACATTATTGCTAAAAGAGAAAATATGAGATATTTTAAGTTTTAATTAATAAGGATGAGAATGTCTCATAGACAGTATGAGGTTAATCTAACTAACCCTAAGACAACACATTAATTGTTGGGTTATTTTATCATGACTTATAAATGTTAAATTTATATGTTTATTATGTTGCATTCATGCATCACGTTTACGTTTTGAATTCTAAATATTTATCAATATATTGAATCTTGTATATTTTAACTTTTAGTTATCACTATAATGTGAACCATGAACAAACCTATTACTGTTTTACACGCGCTTAAAATAGTGAAAGGTGAGAACTACATAAGATGGAGGTCCAACTCGAACATGTTGCTAGTATATGAGCATGCAAAATTTATTCTTGCTGAAGAAAGTTCTGAGAGCCCTACTATCAATACTTGGATTATTGAAACAAGGGCTACCATTAAGGGCAATGTAATTGTTACCGAGTAATACCCTTCTTCCTCAATTGTTAGTTGTAACAAGAAGAAGGAGAAGAATGGTAAGGATAGGAGCAAGAATGATGCCATGACGCTGGCCAAGGCGATAGAGAACATTGATGATGACAAACTCATAGAAAAGTTTTTCCACAGTGGGGTTGAAGGTCACTGGAAAGAAACTGTAAAAAGTACTCTCTGAGATGAAAAGAAAGATAAATATGATTTACTTATACTTGAAACTTGCTTAGTGGAATATGATTTATTATCCTGAAAACTTGATTCAGAGGTCACTAACCATGTATGTTCTTCTTTGCAGACACTTGATTTGTCAAGGGAGCTGGCTGAAGGTGAGGTCGTGATGAGAGTTGGCAGTGGTGCGCTCGTGTCGGCAATAGTCACTCGGCCCATCATTATTTTATTTAATTGTAATATAATTGCTTATTGTTATGATTGATAACATGTCCATACATTAGAAGAAAACGAAGAAGATGTGGAAGAAATAAAAAAAAGAAGGAGAAATGAGGTGACGGGTAAACATGTAACTTCATAAATATATTTTGATTTGAATGTGGACTAGAGATCACAAGAAATAAAAATTAGTGTATGAGTCTATTTTTATAAAATGGTCACGTCTAGGTCCAGTTTAGCAAACAAAAACTCTAGTTTTAAACCGTGCTCAACCCCTACCTTACTCCAGTTTTAAACTGTTATTGGGCAAAATTTTCTTGCTTCGGAGGTGGAGTTGATTCTTAAAATCTCGTTGCAGGTGGGCGAAGGCGAAGACAGATTGTTTTGGCATTTCGAGAAGGACGATAAATACTCGGAATCGGGCTATAAGGTAGTTAAAGATTTGCTGGGATCGACATCTTCCTCTATACCTGATGGGGGCGTAGCTGGTGGGCAAAGATATGGAACTGTAGGGTTCCAAATAAAATTAAATTGTTTATTTTGAGGGTTTTCCACAACATCATCCCTACCGCATGGAATCTATCTCAAAGAGGACGTTCCAGTTAGTGGTTTTTGTCCGGTTTGCAGGAGAAAGGAGGACTGCACAACCCACGCTCTCTGGTTCTGTAAAACAGCAAGGAATTTCTGGAATTTCACCAATTTTGGTGGAAAATTTCCAGGATTCAATCCTGATGCGTAGATTGTGCTGATGTCTGTTAATGAATCTTGTGATAAATCGGACTGGGAGCTTTCCATCACTCTCTCGTGGGCTTGGTGGACAAAAAGAAACAGATTGTTGCATGGAGGTTCTGATCGAGATTTTTCCCGTCTTATTCGGAGAGCTTCAGATTTTCATGAGGAATTTCACCGTTTTAATTGCTCGGAGGGGGGGGGGGGGGGNNNNGGGGGGGGGGGGTGAATTCGATAGTGATGAAGCCTGCCAGGTTGGGTCCGATTCAGTGGAACCCTCCTCCTTTCGGGACCATTAAGATCAACTCTGATGCCGCTTGTGGTAGTGGAGATGGAGAATAAAGATACCATCATTTACGTGAAAAATTTAAAAAAGAAAAAGAAAAATCATGAGAAGATTGTTGATATTCATTAGTGTAAAGAATTTTATATAGTTTGTCGATAGGAGAAGAGAGAAAAGGCAATGCCCTTCGTTGCTTGGGTTGCCCATCAATCAGAGGCACTTGGTGACCTGTCAATTTATCTTGTCCGGGTCACTCAGTTTACCCAATCTATTACGACTACTTGATTGTCGGTCTAAATCTTTTTTCCCCGTTATGTTGTTTTTCCCTGTTCCAGAAGCGATGGTTCCCCGTTCTGGAAGCGATGATCCTTCATTCTTCTACTCATCGTTCTATCTCGCTCTGACGAAGTATCCCGCTCCAGCGTTCTTTTCCATTCCAGTATTCTCTCCCGTTCTGACGAGATCTCCAACTTCAGCGTTCTTTCTGTACACGTATTTTGAGTGATTTTTTCATGTTCATATGGTCTTGCCAAGTTTGCTTTGTCTTCAAAGTTTTCATTTTGCTGGAGGGATCATTTTCCAGATTTTATTTCTAAGTTGGTGTATGCTGATTATCATTATGTTCGTTATAATTCGTTTGATTTTGAGATGAGAATTTCTTCCCTTTTGTTCAAGGGGGTTTCAAAAAAAACTTGCCCTTTAATTTTACAATTTTTTGTAAGAATTCGTGGCTGCTACGCTAAGGTATAGCATTTTTTTTGCTAGACGATAGTTTAGATTAGGTTAATTTTTACAACATGATGTTAAACTTATGTCTAGAAGCTACTTTTGGCTAGACCAGGGTCAAGCGCGGGGACATTTTAGTCTCCTCTACTATTAAAAATGATTGATTTTGTTTATGCACATTCAACATTAGGAGTTCTGTTGGATTTCATTATAAGTGAATTATGTTTGTCTCCTACACGAGAAAATATACATATGAATGTTGTTCTTGATGTTTGGACGAAGTCTTGCAAAGTTTTGGAGTTGGAGGATGATAATGATGTTTTATGGTTCATTTCCTTTATAAAAAATGTGTATTGTCAATTAGTTATCGATATTGGTCACCACATGCGTGCGAAACATGGTGGTCATGTTAGCTATCATAAAGCTTCGAGGGGGAGAGAAATTGCTAAGGATTTTGTTTTACGTTCTCATGAATAATCATATGTTGTCATTCCTTCATTTTCTACAAAACTACATGAAACTAACCCTGATATGATATAGTTCCTTATGCTCGATAAATTTGTTACTGTCAATAGTTAATTTAGTTATAATTATTTTAATTTTTGTTCCTATGTTTCAGATTTTGTTACTGATTTTATTTAACTTCTGATAGGAGGTCAAAGTATTGTTTTATCTATAATGCAATGTCCTTACATGACCGGAGACACTGTAGATCGATTATATCGGTTAATGACACATTTGTATAGGCCAAGTATGTGGGTATTTTGTTAATTGTTTATTTTACCAGTAAGCGTATAACATGATGACCTTGAACATCTCTGCAAATATTAACAATGTTTTTGTTGAAGCACGTGAACTTCTTATTATATGGTTGGTGGAATTTATACATCACCTATATTATCTTTAGTATATTAAAAGTGAGATGAGAATGAGAATCATTTTTACCGTTTCGTCAACTCTTTATTTTAAATTATCAAAATCACCCTCGAGTCTATTAATGGTGCACCATTAATGATTATTTTTTTCTTATTTTTCAAAATAATGTATTTCTTGAGCAAACTTTTTATTTTAAGACACACGATAATATATTAAGTTATTTTGTTATTAAGATATATGTTAGAAAAATTCAATCAATATAATCAATTAAAAAATAAAATATATTTTTAGTTCATTTGTTAGATAGAGATCAACGAAAAAATATACAAAAAGAATCTAATTAAAATATGTATAGGGGATATTATTCTTCTATAATTAACTTAATTGAAAACATGTTGGTGAGCAAGAATTATGAAAAATATAAAAGTTATAATTATAATTTCTTAAAATAATAAAAATTTACATACCATGTGCCCCGTATATCTAATAAAACTAGTACTAGCAAATATATGCAGGATAAATTGAGAAATATTTAAAAGAAAAAGAATTAGCTTGGTAAAGTTGATTATGGTATTTAACCTATTAGGTACTTATAAGTTATAAACCATATATTAAACCTTTAGCCCAATTAAATCAACCCGTCAGATTATCCTCGGAGTGGCAAATTAAATCTCTATATCAACAGCTTATTATATTTGTTAGATTTATTTGAACTTCATAAATTAAACATTTGTGTGCATAACAAATAAATATAATTTATCATCAGTCAATAATCACTCTTCTGCCTGATTTAGTATTTCTTCAATTTAATTTCATTAAGACTGCATTTGACACAATCCTAATTGCATGCAATCCTAATTCATATCTTTTGAGGTAATTGAACTGCAATAGAAAATGAGAACAATTCTAATTTATAATGCAATTGCAATGTTAATATCAAATAAGATTACTTTTCCACCCTCATACGAATAAAATAAAATGTCACTTCTTTTCTTCAGTGACTCTCTTATTTATTAGTTTAATTAAAATTAACTTTATTAAGTTTAATATCGCATTATTAATTTATTCGAGTATTATTTAAGCATAATTAAAATTAATGTTAAAAATTCATGTTAAAATATATTTTCATTTGCATGATATAACTGAAATGACATTTAAAGGAGTTTTTGTTATTTACATAAATTTACAATAAAAATTAACATATACCAACTATAATAATCTTAAATTGATACTTACATTCTTATAGATTATCATGAACTGACAAATAATCAAACATAACGAAATGAAATTTTATCATGATCAATTAAATTTTAATAATTGAATCACAATAATTATTTTAAGTTGTGCGAACCAAACGGTTGTTACTTATGCGACAGCAACACCTATCACCTATCAATTATCTCACCAAATAGTTTGTATCCTTCCTTTTCATGGTAGTTTTTCCCTTATTTTTTTAGTAATGCCTAATAGTATTGTCACATCATGAAAAATAAGAAAATGATTTATATAAGAATTAAAATAACACTTAATACGATGGAAACTAAATTTAACTAAAAGGAAAAAATTGCAAATAATTTTGATAAGTAAGCCTATGGGGAAGTACGCAAAATATCCAGCAAAAAATGACAACAAAATGGCAGTGATAGCTTTAGAGATAAATGCTTTGATAAAAAAAAACTATAGAGATAAATGGTCGGTCGACATGCTGTTGCTGTCCTCAGGGACCAATATTTTCCACTAGCAGATATAGTCCAGATGTGTTTAAAACATTAATTGCCGATGGCTGATGGCTGTACGTACCCGCCTAACTCTCCCAACAAAATAAGTGCCTTATCAAAGTATCATGACTCGTCTCTTACAACTCCGAGTTTGTTAATTGGGTGACTAAACATGGCTAAGAACATATTCTGTCCTAACACCTTTATGCGTAACTTCTTTGCTACATTTCAGATTTTTGGAATTGCATTATAGAACACAATTTTATTTACTGATTTTTTAGTCAGAACTTTGATTACCAAACATAAAGAGGGGTTCATCCCATTCTCCATCTAAAATTCCTCAATCTCTAAACCGTTTTCTTTCTTTGCAGTTAGAAATAACGATTGCCATTGCGTTGCTAGTTTTTTCATTTCAGAATAGGTAGAATGAATGAATACAAAAGACTAGAAAATCTCACCTTCAGGAGAAGTCAGCACTCATATAGAGAGAAGCTCTCACGAGACGAGAGTAACATGATTAAACAAATATCTTTTATCTACAAGAAAGATTATTGGAAAAACAAGAAACATTACATTTTAAAAAATCAAACTTTTGAATAATGAAGGTAAAAGTATTCTAGATAACATACTGTTAGAAAAATGAGTATTTTATACACCATTTTGTAGACTAATTTTGGACAAATATTTAGGTGAGACCCACTACGTAAATGTGTAAGGTCTTCAGATATTTGAGTTCTCCTTCGCGAGTACATCAAAATCGATTATTAATTTGTCAAACTTTACTTTGGGATGAATTAGAAAATTATCTTCCAAAGTGAGTTAAATAAGAATGGAAAAAGAAGTGAGAATTGTAGAAATCTCACATTGAAAAGAGAGAAAATGTTGAAGTGGTATATATTAAGATGGTAGTATCAAGGGTGGTAATTTGAGAAAAGATTGGAGGCTCTCTCTATATTGGCCACCTCTATATGGGTCAATAGGTTGTATTTTACTCCAGATTTATTTTTAAATAATTACACCATATAGACATGTTTTGAAACCCGAGTTTAAGGTATATCAGAGTTTCAATTATTTAGGTAAATAACAGTTTTTAGTCGTCGCGTCAGCAATTTTTGATTGATGATTTTTGCCCCTCACGTGTAAGATAAATTTGTTTGATTTTATGGGGCCATGTCAATTTATAAGAATACAATATATATGGTATTTTCAGTTCTTGCTAGAATTGATATTTTTTATTCTAATTTCAAATTTAATTAGATATTACGTTTTACATTTAAATCCCCCTTTATGGTGATTTCAGTTATAGAAAATATCTTTTCCATAACTGATTGATAATGAATTGTGGATTTGTAGCTTTTCTCAAAACAATTCTTAGGAATTGTTGAATTGTGTTTATCAAACAACCGAAATGTTCCACATTCATCCTTATTCGAACCGAAACATTCATCCACATTCATCCTTAACCGATTGACCGAATCGAAGAACACAAAAGTTCCAGATTTCTTTAAAGAAAAATAACACACATTAATTACATTCATTCTCCATTATTGAAGAACATCACAAAGGTTTTGTGTTCAAGTTTGTGAAGAAAATTTTGAGATTTTCGGAAGATATTCATTCATATCCTATTTTCATCTCAAGCTTCACAATGTTCATTCATGAAAGGTTATTGTTTGTAAGAAAACTATTTTTGTCATTTTCTTGTTATTAAATTATCATAATGGATTTTTGACCAAAAAAAATTATCATAATGGATAATTTTTTTTTATATTTCATTTGAGTTTTCATCATGTTTTTATTTCAAGTGTTTTGTTTGTAATATGTTGGTATCAAATTTTTTCACATTTAATTGAATGATTTATTTGATACATATGGATTTTCATTTGACACTAATCATCATTTGTCGTTGTGAGTTCAGTATGTGTTTTCATTGTTAGATGTTTGATATATGTTATTTTAGGTGCCTAAATATCATATTTGAAGAAATTTTATTCGTTAGATTCGGTGATGTATGTTTGAAAACGTATTTTCTTGTTCGGAGTAAATCATTATGTACATATTTTCAATAGCGTATTTCTTATAAGAAAACAATAAATTGATTGATTGATCAATAAATGTCAATACTTTATTTAGAATAAGACATATAATAAAACTATTATTATTGTAAATCAATCATTTATATAATCAAAATTTAGTTTTATTCTTGTATAATAATATATCATATATGAAATAATCAATTTTTATGTAATATTTGTAAAAATATATTTCAGGCTTATAAAGATCTCTACAATTGTTATGTATGATGGAAGATGAGATAAGACAAAGTCTTGTATTGATTTTCATTCTAAAGCTTTTTTTTTTGTTGATGTCATTATGACGTTTGTTGAGCTAGTAGAAGAAATTAATATGGCTTGGGATTTTCTGGAAGACATTGAAATCCATCATATTCTACCTCCTAAAACAAGACGTTCAACCGGTAACTGAAGAAGCAAATGATCCTATTAATACGTGAATTTAACAAGGTAAAATGTGGAAGGTGTCATATGATCAGACATAATCGAAAGAAATGCAAGAACCTGGTGGCGTCAACCAACACTCAATAGAAGAAACACGTAGTGGAGGTTAGATTTTGAGATTGATATGTTTATGATAGAAGTTGTTATTGATCAATGTTTTTTGTTTTTTTTATTAATTTGATGGATGACTTTTAATATTTTGGTGACTCAGAGTTTTTATAGTATATTAACAATGATTTTTAATATTGATCAGGTGTTTCAATCTATTGGTAATAGTTATTGACTAATGATATAATAGAATATCACTACTCATCATAAAAAATTAGATTATTGACATCATATATTGACTTCACACTAGCTATGGATTAGGAGGTAATAAAATAATAAATTTTTGGATAGCCAAGGGTTATCTTATCAATATGTACTTGTGGAAATATCAAACATATATCAAAATAATAGTTTTTTTCTCAAGAAAAAAAATTGAAATTCAATAAGCTTAGACTTGTAAATTTTTTTCCAATTTAATGTACTCAGCGTCAATAATATACCATGTAGATATCATGATACTCATATGGAAACATTCATAAGTCAAATATAGAAAATATCTATCACGTTATTCATAAAAAATAAATAGAATAGTTATTATTTATTGTAGTTAAGGTTGTTTCCATAACCATAGTTTGAGTTTTTTTTACTTTGCCTTTTTTGTCAAATTTGATTGGTGGATTTCATAATTCAATTTTATTTCAATTAATATAGTGGAGGAAAGTTAAAATTTCTTCCCTTTTTTAGGTTAGTTTAGGCAGGATTTTAGTTTTTAAAATTTTCGATAAATATGGAAATTGTAATTAAATAAGTGAATCATTTATATCTGTCATAATAGAGTCAAGTGTCATAATAGAGTCAAGTATATCGCTTATTTACATATTATTGACAGAGATTTTGTAGAGTTTCTTTTTGATCGATTACTTGTTAGTTATCACTAATTTTGGACGATTGATTGGCATTTTGAGATTAGTTGTTATTTACCACAATTAATTAAATAGTAGTTCCTATAAAAATAGTTAGATTTTTATTTACATTTTTCAATTATTTCAGTAAAGTTTGATTGGTTGAATTCAAATTGAAATATGGTATCAATTAATAAGTTTAGCAAAGTTAAAATTGCATCCGTTTTTAAGGAGAAGCGAGATATATAGGTATTTAAATTTTATTCGTTAAGTATGTTAATTACCGTATATGGAAATTACAATTACACAATTAAAATATTAATATTTGATATAGTTGAGTCAAGTGTATCATTTATTTACTTATGATTTATTATGATAACTGTACAAAACAAGCACTATTTATCAATTATTAAATTTTTTTAATTTATTTCATTGATTGAATTATCATTGGTTTATTGTTGATTTTTAACCGATTTAATTTGATATCCTTTTAAGATTTTTTGTTTAATATTTAATTAATTGATATAGTATAAAAAGTAGCATTTTTATGGAAAATAAAGATTTCCCAAAAATATATAAAGTAGCAGCGGTTTAGAGTTAATTACTGTTTAAATCCGTTGATAACTCTTTGTTACCTTATTTATAGGGATATATCAGTCACGCCTATATGACTTATATATATGATTTACCCAAAATTTTAGGCAGCATGTTATTTATAGACAAGGAGTATATTTGTCAAAAATTGTTGATTAATTAAGAAACTTGCTATTTACTTAATTATATTGAAAACCCGTTATCTCTTAAAACACCCCCACTAATATTGTCTATTACAAAAAACTTCTCTTTATTTTTCCTTCTCATAGGAATCCCAAAAGTTATAAAATATAGAATATTCTTGTAAATAAAGGCACAACCGTTTTTTGTTATTGCAAATTAAAGCAAAAACATTTTTTGGACTTTCTTTTGGGTCAAATTGCCTTTTAATGGATTAAATACCCTTCATGACGCATCTCCCCATTAGTGCAGTACCCTCCTCATTTTTCACACAAAATAAGCATTCTACCTCTTTTTTCTCAATTTTTTGTCTCCACATTTTTTTTTTCTAATTTTTCTTCATGTTTTCTTGGTTCCGTCTGGTTTTGTTTATTTTTTATTTCATCGACGGTTTGGTTTTTCGATCCAAGTCTTGATTTTGTGTCGCTCTGGTTGTAGAATTCTAAGAAGTCGCTTCGATTAAGGTGGTAAAATTAGGTGCTCTTCAGCTGTCGCAAACCGTTTTATCTTGGAAGAAAACTATGCAAACAAATTTTGGTTTGATTTCTCATTATTCCATTACTCTCCCAATATTGTTTTAACGTTGGTAAATAAAGTATCTACATTTCATAATTATTATATTATCATTACTTTCTGTAATTCTATTATTTACCTTTTGAACGTAATGTATGTACATAATTGTTATATCATTGTTATTTCCATTTAATGTTATAATGCAATACACTGTTTCTAACAATCTTAAGACATTTAGTTTTATATAAGTTAATGCGTTATAGGATTAGTTTTTAGAAATTAATTTGGTTTTTAAAACTTGTCCAAAAATTGATTTTGGAAATTGATTTGAGTATTTTCAACCTAAAACTTTTATTTTTAATATGTTTTGAAATTTCAAAACTAAAAGTAACTATACAGAGAAGTTATGTCTAGGAAATTAGAATTTAAGATGACTCGTCCCTCTAATTACCTAAGAACTGAATACTGTTGAGAGGGTTGGTCTTGGATTGGGTCTTAGTACCCTACCGGTTCGTCTTGACAGCCTTATGTAAAAGTTTTATTTGTTTTTTTTGAAAAATATTGAGTGCTATACATGGTCTAATGAGAGGAATGCAAGTGATTGACGCGGGAGCTCCCTTAAGTGTTCCAGTCGGTGGAGTGACTCTAGGACGAATTTTCAACATCCATGGAGAGCCTATTGATAATTTGGGTCGTGTAGATACTCGCACAACATCTCCCATTTTTGAGAAAATAGCAAATTTTCAAAGTGTTGATACAGTTCTGGTTTATCTTTTAGATAAGAAAATATGGTAACTGAAACCAACAACAATGTTGTAGCAAACCATGCTGTTGAAAAACAATGGCAGAACCCTACTGTTGGGGCTCAAATGATAAAACTGGGTGTACAGAATTCTTTTGTGACCCCTATAGCCCGTATGGCGCCAATGCCTATACCTATTTCTCATGGAGAGAAACCTGAGAAATTTAACGGTCTGGTTTTCAAGAGGCAGCAACAGAAGTGCTATTTTACCTAACCACGCTGAATCTGGCAATGTTCCTAACTGAATAAGCTCCTAAGCATAATGATGATGAGCAAGATTTCCAAACAAGCAGAGCTATTGATGCTTGGAAACATTCTTATTATTTATGTATAAATTACATAATGAATGGTCTTACTGATTCTTTGTATAATGTTTATTCCGATAAGAAAATAACAAAAAATCTATGGGAATCTTTTGAACGAAAGTACAAGACTGAGGATGCAGGTGCCAAGAAATTTATCGTAGCCAGCTTTCTAGAGTTTAAAATGGGAGATTCCAAAATCGTAATCAGTCAAGTGCAAGAAATTCAAATTATCCTACACGAGAATCATGCTTAGGAAATGATGCTAAGTGAATCATTTCAAGTGACTTGTATTATTGAAAAAGTACCTCCTGCGTGGAAGGATTTCAAGAATTATCTCAAGCACAAACGAAAGGAAATGAGCATTGAGGATTTGAGGATCTTATTATTTGACTTCGAATCGAAGAAGATAATAAGCTATCTTAAATAAGAGGGTCAAACCGTGTAGCTATAGCAAAGGTTCATATTGTGGAGCATGGTCAAGGTTTCAAAGCCAAGAAGACAACAACAAAGGGAAATGTCCAAATGAGCTGAGACTAAAAGGTGGAGTTTCCAAGAAACCAAAGTTCCAAGGCAAATTCTACAATTGTGACAAGGTAGGTCACAAATCTTCTAGCGTAGATTGTCTAAGAAAAACAAGAAGGCTAATGTGATGGACGACATTGCTTGAGATGTTTTTTATATCAACCTCTCAACAGTGATTTCTAAGGTCAACATGGTTTGATCAAATCCAAAGAAGTTGTGGATTGACATTGCAGCAACCTGCCATGTGTGTTCTGACCGTGGGATATTCTATACCTTCGAAGCTATCGAGCATGGAGAGAAGTTGTTTATGGGAAACTCGGCCACATCTGAGATCAAAGGCTAAGGAAAAGTGGTGTTGAAGATGACTTATGGGAAGGAATTGACTCTGAATAATGTCTTGTATGTACCTAAAATCCAGAAGAACCTGGTGATGGTTCACTGCTGAATAAACATGGATTTCGTATGGTATTTGAATCAAACAAAATTATTTTGTCAAAGAGAAAAATGTATGTTGGTAAGGGTTATATGAGTGATGGAATGTTCAAACTCAATGTAATGACTTTGATCAAACCGAATATTAATAAAGTTAGTTCTTCTACTTACTTGCTTGAGTCTTTAAATTTATGACATGGTAGACGACTAGGTCATGTTAATTATTATACTTTGTAGGGGTGTTTCACGGTTCGGTTATTAGCTAAAAATCGAACCGAACTAAACATCCAGTTTGGCTATAAGATGAACTGAAGTAAACCGTGAGTTGAAAATAACCGAACCGAATCGTGAGTTGGAAAATAACCAAACCGAACAGAAAGAAATGTTTTGGTTCGGTTCTTCGGTTCGGAAGCTTCAGGAAAATTGCAAAAAAAAAAAATCAGAACTCTAATCATCTCCTAGAACATTCCAAGTCTTAAATCTTCCATTTTATAGAAACAAAACTAGCTCTAGCTCTTTTCAAAGGAGAATACAGAAACATATTTTGTTTGTAATTTAAACAAATTGGCATACAGATCCAAAAGTGAAGGAAAAATCCAATATTGTTAAGACTCCCATGACTAAAATTTGGCATACAGAAGACCAAACCTCAAATGTACATCCCGATTGACTCCATTGGCTATATAATCCACTATTTTCAAAAACTCAAACCTCAAATCTACCATTTTCAAAAGACCCAAACCTCAAATCTACCATATTCAAGATCCACAAACCTTAAATCTAATAAACCTAAAGAATCAGCCAACATGCAACTAAAAGTTACTAAAATGAAAAAGAAAGAACTATCCGTCGATGAGAGAAAGAGAGAGAGAGAGAGATGGATGGAAAAGAACTTGGAAGCACCATGGACAACACCAAAACACAGATCTAGTCGGCGATGAGATAGAAAGATGAAGAAGAACTTGGAAGCACCACCGACAACATTGGAACTCACATCTAGCATCGAAGAGAGAGAGAGAGAGATAGAGAGAGAGATGGAGAAGAACTTAAAAGTGAGAGAAAAGGGTTGAGACTGGTGAGGAATTTTTATTTTTAATCCATAAAGTTTTAATTTTTAAAATGCCACGCCTCTGATTCCAACACTTAATCCTCTTATACTCATACAAGATCATAGATTCATGAATGAATATCAAATTTTCACATATTTATTTATAAATTATTCAACAATAATTTAAAAGAATAGTTATTAGAAAAATATAATTTCATTAATTTCATATTAAAAATGTCTAAACACATGCTTTAAGGGAACTCTGCCCTACAATCTCTCACTTGCCCTAAAGCAAATGTGGCATCTCTCTCAACCCCATATTTCACACATTATCCTCAAATGACTTCGCAGGAAGTGTTTTGGTAAAAGGATATGCTAGGTTCTGATATGACACTATCTTTATAACAGTCACATCTCGTTGATGCACGATTTCTCTTACAAGATGATATTTTCTCTCAATGTGCTTGCCCCTCTTGTGACTCCTCAGTTTTTTGGAATTAGCTAACGCCCCATTGTTGTCACAGTACAAGATCAATGGCTTGTCCATATTTTGAACTACTTCTAGATCAATATAAAACTTTCTGAGTCATACTGGATTGTTTAATACTTTTCCATACTATAGGTCCTCTACCTAGGGTGAATAATGATCATGACGTCGACTTTCGACTATCCCAATCTGATTGAAAATCAGAATCAATATATCTAGTAGGGTTCTGGTCTCCGAAGTACTTGATAATGTGCTTTACTGCAATCCAATGTTTTAAACTAGGATTTGATTGATAGCGACGGAAATTCCTACCGCATAAAAAATGTTTGTCTCGTACACAACATGACATAGATGAGACTACCAACAGCTGAAGCATAAGGAACCTTCTCATATCCTCTTCCTCATGAGATATCTTAGGACATTGCACCTTGGAGAAGATAATTCCGTGTCTGGTCGGTAGTTGACCTTTCTTGGAATTTTTGATAGAGAATCTCTCAAGCACCTTATCAATATAAGATGCCTGAGAAACTGCCCAGATCAATATAAGCACCTTTTCACTTCTTTACTTTCAACAAAGTTTCTACATCATTACTAATGAGTAGAATATCATCTACATATAGAACTAAAAAAACCATTATCTTATCTTTGATTTATTTATAAACACAATCTTCATCAACATTTTACTCGAAGCATACGATTTAACAATTTCATCAAAGATAAGATTTCGAGATCTTGATGATTGCTTTAGTCCATAAATGGATTTAAGCAACTTGTGCACTTTCTGATCTTGCCCCTTTTTCACAAACCCTTCTAGTTGCATCATATAGATGCTTTCTTGAAGAGAACCATTTGGAAAATCTATCTTGACATCCATTTTCCAGATTTCATAGTCTAAACTAGTGGCTATCAATAAAATGATAGGAATGGATTTTAGCATGGCAGCGTGAGAGAATGTCTCTTAATAATTAGAGGTGTTCAAAAGTATCTCGAACCGAACCGAAAGTGGTTGGTTCGATAAGTTCTTTAGGTTCCTGTGGTTCGATTCGGTTCAGAAAATGTTTAGTTTTTTTAATTGAACTGAAACATTAAATTAATTTTATTTTTTTATTTTTTATATATAATTTCATATCGAATCAAACCAATACAAAACTTTTATTTTATATTTTTTTAATAATATCATTTAAACAGTTATTTTTGAATTAATAGTATCGAACCAAAAAACTGAACCAAAACTCACAATTCAGATCATTTTGATCATATAACCGAACCAAATATTTCAGTTTGGTTCGATTTTAGACCACTAATCAAACCGTGTTCTTCCCTATTCATAATCGACTCCTTCCCTTTGTGTATAGCCTTGGGTTACCAGTCGTGCTTTGAAAGTCTCTACTTTCCCATATACACCTATTTTCTTCCTAAAACTCCATTTACATCTAATGGACTTAACAAGTTCAAGTGGATCTACAAGTTCATAGACATAATTAGAATACATCGATTACATTTCCTAGTTCATGGCATCTTAGCATTTCTCATTTTTAGGATTATCCATCGCCTCTTTAATAGTTAATGGATCATCCTTATCAGTTTCTGATACTAAGACATATGCCTCTAGTTCATAGTGAACAGGATATCTTACAACTCTTCCACACCAGGGTTCCACGAATAGGAACATTAGTTTCAGTGGTTTGTCATTTATCGGGTAATGATGAAGGTGGTCTGATCTCATTAGATGTTATTGAGAACTACATTGCTCCATGGTTTGTAATTTTTCATTTAGTCGTGTTCAAGAAAAAAGGGCATTTGTTGATAAAAACACCTTTTGATCCTCGTGACTATAAAAATACCCATATCTTGTTTCTAGAGCATAGCCAACAAATATACACACTTCAGACTCTGAGTCTAACTTTCGAGTCTTGGGTCTAAGAACATGAGCGGGACCCTCATATACAGAAATGATGTAAACTAGGTTTGGGGCCATTTTCCATAACTCTAAATGTGTCTTGCTTACAAACTTAGATATTACTACATTCGAAATGTAGGTTCCTGTTTGAAGTGCACCTCCCCAAAATGTGAGTGGTGGTGATGAATACCTTAACATTGACCTAACCATATCCAACGATTTTTCCTTTCTGAAACACGATTTTGTTGTGGCGTTCCAAGTGCTGTGAGTTGGGATAGAATGCCATACATCAGTAGGTAATCCTTGAATTCTAAATCTAAGAATTCACCACCTCGATCTGATTGATGTGTTTTCAATGATTTCCCTAATTACTTTTCAGCTTCTGCTTTAAAGTCTTTAAACATTCCAAAAGTTTCAAACTTTCTATGCATTAGGTAAGTATAACCATATCTAGAGTAATTGTCAATAAATGTGATGAAATACTCATACCCACCTCTAGCTTGTACATTGATCGGTCCACAGTCATCACTATGTACTAATTTAAGTGGTTCTTTGGCTATTTGGCCATTTTCTATGAAAGGTCACTTGGTCATTTCACTCTCTAGACAAGATTCTCAAATTGGAAGTGTCCCAAATTTTTGTTCTCTCAAAGCATCATACTTTGTTAACCGGTTTAATCTATCTAGATTAATATGTCAACCTAAGATGCTATAGATATCTGTCATTATCATGAGAAACTCTTTGTCGTTTATTACTTTTAGGATTTGCTACATTAAACAAGTCTGAATTATTTAATGCATGTTCATTAGTTTAAGCAAATACAATCCATTCGAAACTTTCGCATGACAAATATTGAATCCATTCTTCAAAATAATAAAGTGATTTTTATTAAAAGAAATAACAATAATTGTTCATGCAGTAACAAAAGAGAAATCAAATTTCTTAATAAATCATGAATAAAATAAACATTTTTCAAAACAAAAAAATTATTTCCAAAGCTTTAATAGATAGTCCCCAATGATTTTGCTCACACGAGCAAAACACTGACAACTCTCATTATCACCTCACCATCAACCAACTACCTTGAGGAATCAAGCATTTGTAAAGAATAAGATACATGGTTGTGGCTCCTGAGTCCAATATCCAAAATGACAAATCGTATTCCAGTTAAAAAGCTTCAAATACAAGTAAATCATATTCACCTTTCTTTTCAACTGTGAGAGATACTTGTTATAGTTTCTCTTCTAGTGACCTTTAACCCCAAAATGGAAACATTTTCCCTTGGGCTTCCTGTCGTTCTTGTTCTTCTTGGCTTTTGGGTGATGTCTTAGCTTTATTTTCATTATTATCCTCACTCTTGTCCTTACCATTCTTCTTCTTCTTTTTGTTATCATTTTCTCGGTAACGTTTACTTGGCCCCCAATGCTAGCCGCTGTGTCAATAATCTAAGCATTGACAACTAGCTTTTCAGGACTTTCTTTAGCAAGAATAAACTCATTGTTCTCATATACTAACATCATTTTTGAGTTGGGTTTCCAAATTATGGAGTTTTCACCATTAAGTTTTTCAAGTGCAAGTAAAGCAGTAATAGGGTTACTCATGTTAAACTTAATAATAACTGAAAAACATACATCATTCAATATAATTGTAAAAAATATCAAGAAATTCAGAAAGTAAACGTGATTCATGAATGCAACCTATCAAACATATAAACTTATCAATTACTAATCCACGATAAGTCAACCTAACAATTAAAGTGCATCCTTAGGGTCGGTCAGATTAATTCTAAACTGTCTATGAGATATTCTTATCCTTATTAATTAAAACTTAAAATATCTCATATTTTCTTTTTTAACAATAAGGTATCATTTATTTGGCCAAGTCACAATTATCCACTCAAAGCTTAATTCTGACTTGATAAGTGTAACCCATTATTTCAGATTCCATGACTTGATTTAGAATATGACACCTTAGGATCGGTCAAATCTAAACTATTTCATGTAGTCCTATCTTCTTTAGAAGTTCAACTTTGATATTGATATAGCTCGAAACCTTCCTTTGGGGATGAAAACAAAGCCATCTTGAGGCCCTCATTATATCTCACGGCGTTGGACTAATAACTCATGTTAATCTCTGATTCAAAATCACCGATTGACATGTGACAGTCCAATATGTCAAGAGGTAATTGTACCAAATTTATTATTTATTTTAATCTGATAAATATCTAGATATTGGTTTCAAAATTAACTTATCTGTTCATCACAGTCAACTAACTTATTGTTAGTTCATAAAAACATATTTAGTTGATTCAAATTTTGAATTATTATCTCATAATAATTTAACATTATCTAATATCACATATCAGATAAGCTGTCTCACTTATCGATCAACATAAAATTAATCGATATAATTATTTAATCATAATTTCAGAAAATTAATTAAATAATTTAATTAAGTAATTAGACATAATTATCTCATAATTATATACTTGCCTTAGAAATTTAATTTATTTCACAAGTTAGTCATTTTCTCATGTCCTGAAATATTCACACGCTAGACTTTTTAGTACATATGTGACTTGGGGATTATGGACCCATAATTCTAAGCTCTAATAAACAAAATTATTAATTAAACTCTTTAATCAAATAATCTTATTTATTAATTCCATTATTACTCCACTATAAATATGTAATTGCACTATTAAAGGTTACATAATATATTTACAAAGTATTCTCGTGTAGTCCAATGATATAATCACTTCATGTAGTTTTGTTCTCCAATTATTGGTTCGTAAATTAGAGTTGGTCAAAATTACTATTTTACCATTCTAATTAACTCTTGATCCTTAAGTACCATTATTTCACTAGTGAATGGTCAATTTATAATTGTATTATAAATTTGAGCTCAATAATTATTCAGTTCTAGAATTAACACTTAAGGGAACCAATATACGATCCATTAGGAAAGTTGAATTCTAAATCTTATAAGATCATGTTTCTAGCCCTCCATATCACTCAATCTCCAAAACAAAAGTCATCAGACCGATCTACATATTGTTGAAATATGTCCATAAAGTAGCGTGTAATAACTATTTATTTGTATTTAGTTTTCTCATACATTAATATTATTGAAGTCTTATGAATAAATTGAATGTTTTATTTTAAATTAAAGTGTGTTTATCAATTACTTAAGTCCATGAACTTTCATCAACAAACAAAGAGTGAAGATAGAGGCATCTCTAGATGAACATTTCTGAGAAAGTTCAGAACGATATTCGTAGTCTTAGGATTAACTGGGCAATTAAATCTGATTACGACTGTTAGATTGAACCAATGAATGTCAATCTTGCGGCATGGGAGTGGAGACTCAAACGGTTAACCTAGACATGTTATGAACATTTTGAATAGACTTGTAACAAATTAGTTTAGAGCCCAAAACCATTTACCTAGCTCTAAATCTAATTGTTACACTTTAGGCGTATATTCATAATTACCTTAATCTTGAGGTGAATAGGTAGCTTGACGTAGTTAGTTGTAATCTTTGATATGTCAAATGAGTGTGTTCGAATTGGTGGGCAATACCTCTAGTGTTGGGATTGTAATTTAATTAAGTTAGAGTTACATGATTCACAGATATGAAAATTCATGGTTGAATTATGAAAGTAATAATATCACAATATGCTTTATTGATGGGTGTGTGAATAAATTAACCTGACTATGTATTCAATGAATTGAGCCATCGATTAAGACTTGTGAATTGTATGAGACAATTCACTATTATGTATTTCTTATTCATAATCAATAAAAGAGTTAAGGAAATAATAACAAAAGGGGTAAAATGGTAATTGTTTATTCTGCTCTTGTTACTGATATTCACGATGTGTATTATGTTAAAATATTTTGTGAACCGTGAAAAAAAAAGGCTAATTTACACTAATAGAAAACGTAGCGCGCATGAATCCAGAGTTGATTCGTCATCGAACCTATAGTGCAGTCGTACAATGTCAGGAATAAATCAGTCAGGAATTTATGGAGATAAATTTACCGGATATTTGAATCCTTAACTTTGTTCACGTGGCTCCATTCGATCCTAGAAATAGCTCATGGGAACATGAATAGAGAAACAAAGTAAATTAGATCAAAATGTGTTTTGGTGCCAATGCATATTTCCTACACTTATATGTGATGAGTGATATCACTTAATTAGTTAAGTGTGATTATATGTTTTGAAATTAATTAGTTTATTATTTCTGACTTATTGGATAATTAGTAAATAAAAATAAATTAATTAAATAATTGATCATGATCAATTAAGTCTATCAATTGGATTGGTGAATTTCGATACAACTCAAACTCTAGGAAATATTGCAATTTTTGGCAATTATTAATATAAGGGGTGAATTTTTTGAAATATAAAAATATATAGGTATATTTGTAAATATAAAAAATTATATTTTATCAATATCTAATAGTAATCTAATTGCAGATATGTATCATCTAAGACACAGTTGCTTGATAACAAAGCAAAGGAGAAAAACATTTTCCCCACTCTCCCTGTTGCCGTCGAAAAAAATATTGAAGGATAATTTTTTTTATTTTTCTTCTTCAATCGTTTTGAGAGCCCACACTCAAATTCATACACAAACTTCTCGTAAGATATATTTCTGAAATTAACGGGTGGTTGTTGGTGGACGAAATTCATAAATCATTTTTGGAGTTCAAGTGCGTGATTCGGATCCCGAAACTTGAAGAACACAAAGAACTCTCAAAGGAATTCCGCCAATTTATAAATACTCTGATACAAATTATAGGTGAAAAAATTGTTTCTAACCTTATCTTCTCGTTTAATGTCGTATATGCATAATCGCACGTTGTTTGGTTTTAAGGTATGTATTTTGATTAAATAAGTTAATTGGAAAAAAATTTGATATTCCTCTCACGAACCGTTATGGTTCAAACTTATTTTTAATTAATTTTAAAACCAGTCGGTCCTAGCAATTGGTATCAGAGCAATAAGTTCTGGATTATGCATATTGATATTTGAAACAAACGTATAGTGAATTTTATGGATATTGACATATGATTTTGTATGGCAGATTCAAAACTATTTTGAATGTGTTATGTGATTAGATTCCTAACTATCGGCTCTAAATGTTTTTATTTCAATTTAGAATTGATGTATGCCGGAGTTGAGGCATGGAATTTTATGTAATTTATTTTGTTGCAATAGTTGTAATTTTATAAATTTGATGTAAAATCATCGCCTCAAAACCGTCGCTGGAAACTGCTCGAAACCGCCACTGAGAAGTCGCCACACAGTCACCGAGAAGTCACCGGAACATAGAGTTCACGCTAGAATTACTGTTCACATGCGAAATTACTATTCATCCTGGAATTACTATTCATGCTGGAGTTACTATTTTGATGGTCGGCGGTACTGTTCCGGCGCCCGTCACCAGCACTGTCCGCTGTCGTTTCGTGCATGGTGACTAGGGTTTGTAAAATTCTAGGCGATAACAATTAGAGTTTAGGAAACCCTGTGATGTTTCACGATAACGCTTATCTGATTTTTTTCTTTTAAATTTTAATTTTTAAACGGATCAAAGATGATTTTGAATTCAAAGATAATTATCTATTTTATCTTTTTATCTTTTAAATTTTGAATTCAATAGATAATTATCAATGTTATCTTTTTATTTTTTGTTTTTGAAAAGGGGGATAATTAATGAAATTATTTAATTAGAAATATAGTTTTCCTTAATTAAATAGTTTTAATCAAAATTTAAATTTTGAATTTTGGATATTTAAAATTTGAAATTTGAAATTTGAATTTTAGATTTTAAATTTTGAATTTCGAATGTTAGATTTTAAATTTTATTTTATAATGGGAATGAACTTTTGTAAAGAGTTACAAAGTGGTGGGATAACGCAAAAGACAAATATATAATTACAAACGCCATGAAGATTTGTTTATAAATTAATTTGTTATTTATTAAGGTTGTAATTAGAAATGAGCCAATATGGAGGTTAATTTTAAATCTATGATTTAATTTTAATTACGCATCATCATATACACATGCCATATAGAACTAGAGATATGTCAATATCAAATTGCCATATAGCATGTACATGCATCATTGTAGATTAATTATAATGGTTATAATTTAATTACACTACGAAATTTGTAGTGGTTATGATTTTAAATTAGGATTTAAAATTAAATAAAAGATTTATAAAGTTCATCACATTTTTCAAACTAATAAAAGTTGTGTTTTGAAAAACAACCAAAAATCCAAAGTTTTACAAAAACTAAGTGGGAGGGTCGTTCACATTAAAATGTTCCTAAGGTCTCCAACGCGAACTTGATCGTGCCATGAGAAACGGTTTAGAACCGCCTATAGTGCTCATCTCTTCAATGGGAGAAACTTTAGAGTCATGTCACTTTGAGTCATCGAGTTCCTTGAAAAGTTAAGACTTCTTAAGGAAGTGGTGGGGTAGGGCCGTCCTATAGACGGACTGTTAGTCCATAACAACTTTTAAGAGTCGATGTGTTGGCTAAACACTTAGACTGGAGTATATTGGAATCCCCACATAGGGGCTAGTCAATGGGGGCCAAGGTGACCAAAATAATTAGTGATTGGTTAAGCTAGATGTGAAGATATCTGAGCGTTAACCAAATGAGAAGAGGCTCGATGCGATAGATTATAGTTTGGACTCCATCCCTTGATGAGACAAACTATCATTTTTTATCGTAAAAGCATAGAGGAAATATTTTTAATGGATTTTAAAATATTTAAGTAGTTGCATCATACTTTCCTAAGCAATTGAGCATTTATTTATACCGCTTTATTTATTCTTTTTAGTAATCATGTAGTTATCCCCTCTCTCAACTATTCTTAACGCAAACAAATTTATTGATGAAAATTATATAGATTGGAAATGAAATCTTGATATCGTGCCGACGTTAAAAAAACACAAGTTCCTGCTCACTACCCCTTGTCCCCTTAAGCCTATTGCTGAATCAACTCAAGACGAAAATGATGCTTATGATTATTGGCTGCATTCTGATGAATTCAGCAGACGTTACATCTTGGCATCTCTAAGCAATGTGCTGCAACAACAACATCAGAACTTTGAGATCGCTACTGATATGGTGTTGAATATCACCGAAAGATAGTTGTAAGTAACTTCAAGAACAGCAGGATGGAACCTTGAACCCCTATCAAAGAACATATGATGATGATCATAAGTTATCTAAATGAGAGAGATCATGGGTGCTGAGGTTGATGGTGAGACTTAGGTGGATATGATCCTAAAGAATTTGTCTAGTACATTTGAGAACTTTAAGCTTAATTATTCAATGAATAAGCTGAAGTACTCATTTCGTGAGCTCATGAAGGAGCTGTAAGCTGCTGAGACTCTGTTTCTAAAGGGCAAGAGGAAGTCTAGAGAGGCTAACTTTATTGAAAGAAAGTCTTCCACCTTTGGCTCTAAGAAAAAATAGAGAAGAGGTCCAAGGAAAATGAAGAAGCAGAACCCGAGAGCTGCCAAAGGTAAGAGCACCACGAGAGTAGACAAGTCGAAAGACAAGTGTCATCGCTGTGGAGGTGTTGGTCATTGGAAATGCAACTTCCCAGTGTATCTCAAAGGGTTGGAATCTAAAAGTATAGTAATGGTTACTGTTTCTCCCTACAGGGGTTCAGGAAAGTCAGAAGGCTTGACGAGGGTGAGTACGGATTTCGCTAGGGTAATGGAGCACTAGTATCGACCGTATCTGTGATAACTTTTAAATTATGTTTTGAGAAACATTTTACGTGATGTTTATTATATCCTAGTTTTTGGGAAGAATATTATTTTTTGGTGTATTAATTGAGCAAAGATTTGATCTTTAATTCACTGATAAAGATATTTATTTTTTTGGAAATGAATGTCTAATTACTGTTGCACGCAAGTTTAACAAACTGCTTCACGTAAAACCAATAGTTCCAATGATATGTGACACTAAAGTGAATAATGATTCACAAAGGGATAGTAAAAGGTTGAAGTATGACTCAACTGATCTAACCTACTTGTGGCACTTACGCCTTGGACATATTTTCCTTGACATGATTAAAAAACTTGTGAAGGTGCAAACTTAAAGTGTGAGATCATTACCCATATACGAATCCTATATTGAAAGCAAAATGATCAAGAGACATTTTTCTGCAAAAGGTAAAAGAGCCACTCTTTGCCTTAAACTCATGCGTAGTGATGTATGTGGGCCATTGAACATCCAAGCAAGAGGATGATATGAATACTTCGTAAACTTCACTAATGGCTAGCCACAATTTGGTCATGTTTATCCAATGCGTCAAAAGTCTAAAACTTGTGAAAAGTTCAAAATGTATAAGGCCTTGGTTGAAAACAAATTAGAAAAATAAATCAAAACACTACGATTCGATCGTGGTGGAGAGTACTTGTTAGGAGAGTTCGAAGACTTTCTTAAGGAAGAAGGTATTCTTTCTCAGCTTATAGCACCTGGTACGCCACAACAAAATGGTGTGTCAGAGAGAATGAATCGAACTCTGATGGATATGGTTAGATCCATAATGAGTTCTTCATCCCTCTCAGATTCATTCTGGGGATATGCCTTGGAAATAACGGCATATATTTTAGACCATGTTCCGTCGAAGACAATGCCTAGTACAATGTATGAAAGATGAAATGGACGAAAGTCATCTTTTTTAACCATTTTCAAATATGGGATGTCCAGCACATGTTCTAAAATTATGCATGTTCGTAGGATATCCTAAATGAATGAAAGGGTACATCTTCTATAGTGCTATTGACCAGAAAACATTCATTAGCATGAATGCTCATTTTCTTGAAGAAGATTATATTAAAAGTGTACAGCTGAGAAGCACAGTTGTGCTAGAGGAATTATTGAGTGGGAGGACACCGACTCCTCAATCAAAATTATTTCTGATTCAATAATGGAAGAACCATGACAGGAACCAGAGCCTATGGAGCATCGACACAGTGGGAGGGTTGTGAGACAACCTGAGAGGTATTTGTCTTATGGAGAAGCTTTTACATTTATCTCAGATAAGGACATTGATGAACCTATATCCTACTCAAAGGCCATGGCTGGTCCTAAAGCAAACTTATGACAATAAGTCATCAGTGTTGAGATACATTCGATGTACTCGAACGAAGTCTGGAAGCTTGTAGATCCTTCTGAAGGGGAAAAACCCGTAGGATACAAATGGATCTATAAGAAGAAAAGAAGTTCGAATGGGAATGTAGAGACATCCAAAGCTAGGCTAATAGCCAATGGCTACACCCAAAAGGAAGGTATATACTATGACGATACCTTCTCGCCAGTGGCCATGCTTAATTCCATCCGAATCCTTTTGTACGTTGCTGCTGCCCTTGATTATGAAATCTGAAAAATGGACATCAAGACTGCATTTCTGAATGACAATCTTGATGAGTGTTATTATCAAGAAATTTTACATTATTGATTCTGCCATGGAAGCTGAATATGTTTCTGCTTGTGAAGCTATAAAGGAAGCTGTATGGCTTAGGAAGTTCTTGAAGACTTTGGAAGTTGTTCCAGATGCTAACAAATCCATGAAACTTTATTGTGATAACAGTGGGGCTGTAGCGAATTCTAAGGAACCTAGAAGCCATAAGAGATCCAAACACATAGAACATATGATATCACTTTATTAGAGAAATTGTTTAGCATGGAGACGTTATGGTCACGCTTATTTTGACGATCAACAACCTAGCAGATCCATTCACGAAGACTTTAAGTAGTAAAGTTTTTATGGTCATATTGAGGGCTTGGGGATAAGAGAATGTACATGCCTACTTTAGTCCAAGTGGGATATTATTGGAATATGTCCATTGATGGGTGGATTGCGAAAGCAACAATATCACCTTATACTTTATTGATGGGTGTATGAATAAATTAACATGGCCAGATATTCAATGAATTGAGTCATTGATGGATTGTATCAGACAATTCACTAATATGTCTTTCTTATTCACAGTCAATAAATGAGTGAAGAAAATAATAACAAGAGGGATAAAATAGTAATTTTATATTTCACTCTTGTTACTGATATTCACGATGGGTATTATGTTAAAATATTCTGTGGACCGTGAAAAGAAAAGGTGTTTATTTACGCCAACATATAAAGTAGCGCGCATGAATCGAGAGTTGATTCGACACCGAACCTATAGTGGAGTTGTACAATGTCAGGATTACGTATGTCAGGAATTTATGGAGATAAATTCACCGGGTATTTAAATCTTTAGCTTTGTTCATGTCGGCCCATTCGGTCTCAGAAATAGCTCATGAGAATAGGAATAGAGAAACGAAGTAAATTTGATCAAAATGTGTTTTGGAGCCAAAGCATATTTCCTACACTTATATGTGATGCGTGATGTCACTTAATTAGTTAAGTATGATTATATGTATTGAAATTAATTAGTTTATTATTTTCTAATTATTAGATAATAAGCAAATAAAAATATATAAATAAATAAATTAATTGATAATGATCAATTAAATCTATCAATTGATGAATCTCGATACAACTCAAACTCTTGAAAATATTGTAATTTTTGGCAATTATGACTATATGGGGTGAATTTTTAAAAAATTAAAAATATATGGGTATATTTATAAATATCAAAAATTATATTTTATCAATATTTAATTACAATCTGATTGCAGATAAATATCATATCAGATACAGTTGCTTGTATATAAAGCAAAGGAGAAAAACGTGTTCCCCTCTCTCCATGTTGCCACCGAAAATAATGTTGAAGGAGAATTTTTAATTTTTCTTGTTCAATCGTTTTGAAAGCCTACACTCAGATTCTTACACAAAATTTTATGAGATATATTTATGAAATTAACGGGTGGCTGTTGGTGCACAAAATTCACAAATTGTTCTTGGAGTTCAAGTGCATGATTCAGATCCCAAAGCTTGAAGAATACAAAGATCACTCGAAGAAATTCTACCAATTCAGAAATTCTCCTATACAAAGTATAGGTGAAAAAATTGTTTCTAATATTATCTTCTCGTTTAATGTCGTATATGCATCGCACGTTATTTGGTTTTAAGTTATTTAATTTGATTAAATAAGTTAATTGGATTTTTTTATATTCCGCGCATGAACCGTTCGTGGTTCAAACTTATTTTTAAATTAATTTTAAAACCAACCGGTCGTAGCACATATGATCATCAAATTTGATGTGTATTAAATTTTTTTATGATAAACAGTAAGTTCGTAAAGATATTAATCTATATCGGTCAGGTCTTATATAATTTAATCATATAAAATACATTCACTTAGATGTCTATCCATATTAGTGATCCAGATCTAGTTCTACATGCATTCAAAATGATTAGTGAATCATACTAGCAACCATTCATTAAAAATTTAATACTTTAATATGTTGTGAAATATTTTATTTATTATCTATGATCTTAATCCTCCCGTACTCATACAAGATCTTAGTCTCACTAAAGAATATGAATTTTAATATATTTATATGTAAATTATTCAACAATAATTTAAAAGAATAATTATAATAAAAATATAATTTCATATTAAAAATATCTAAACACATGCTTTAAGGGTACTATATCCAACAGAAGATAGTCTAAACCAAGATGAAGAAGTCGAGATAGAACCTACAAGAAGTAAAAAAGCTAGGATAGAAAAATCTTTTTGTCCTATATTTCTGACCTATATGATTGAAAGTGAACCAAGAACTTTCAATGAAGCTGTGAACTCTAACGAAGGTCCCTTTTGGAAAGAAAAGTTAGTCTTAAGCCTGGTAACATCAAATCAATTCATGACTGGAAAGATTTAATCAAGGAGAAAATAAGTGCGAGATTTAAAGTAAGTACCACGAGTATTAGTTAAAATTTCATCACAACTATGTTTGATATTGAATATTTGATAATGTGTAGGCTACAAGTGATAAGTTCAAGAATATGAAAAAAAACTCAGATCCCTCATACTTGTAGCCGTAAAGGGTATGCCCGACTGAATCATGAATTGGTAACATGTTAGTATTTTTTTTTGTTGAAGTTGTTAATTTCTACTTGTAGTTAAACATTTTTTTATTTTGTTTAGAAAAAGAGTACTCCTAATCCAATCTTGATAACAAGAGTTGATGCTTGGATTGAAGCACATAAGAGAAAAAATGGTGAGCCAGTGAATGCAAAAGTTGTTGAGGCTATTGTAAGTACATTTTTCTATATTAATGGTTGGGTAGGTTTCATAATTTTGATGCTTTAACATTGAGTTTTTGTTATTTTAGCATAAACTGAAATAAGTCCTGGCTGAGCATCCTGAACCTGTAACACGAAATTTGAATGATGACGGTCTTGGTAATTTTTTTTGCAAAGAAAGACGCGGACGTGTGAGAGACATTGGCACGTGGGTTACACTTACAACATTTAATGTTTTACAACAACCTGATTCTAAGATGAAGATGTTCGAAGATACGTATGAGAAGGTGCAGGAAGAATTGAGGGAGATGAAGTCTATGATCAGCAAAAGAAGTTTGATATCATTATTGATATAATTAATTGACCTTCTTCACTAGTGCATTTTTTATTATCTGTCAGTGACATTTGCGCCATCAAAGTGATTCACAATCAAATTCAGCTATACGAAATTCAGTTATACCTTCTTCCGTGGTTAGGTTTTTCTAACAATAATTGTAAACCGTGGTTATTTGTGTTTTTTATTTTTTATGCTTATATTTGTTTTATCAATTTATTGATAGAGTGTCAACGCGCATATACCAACACACTTGAGTACATGTAAATTGTTGGATTGGATTGGTTCAGGGGAAGTGGTCGCTGAAAGACGATGGTCATTAAATGATCCTACAGATCTTGTTCATCATGTTCCCATCAGGCCTAATGTTGTGATAGTATGGGTTGATGTGGCAAAGAAAGCTGAAGCTTCTTTATGGAGAATAATTTCTTATATGACTAGCATTGAAGACGTTTTAGGATCTACAGTTGCATGACCTTCATTGTGGTAAGATTTAATCATTTTTGTGATTTCTATTTGTACTATTGTGCTGTATTAGGAGTTAAAATAATGAAGATTATTTATATTTGTAAATCTGGACGTTATTATTTTGAGTTTGATTTGTATCTGGAGATATTTTCATCCTTTAGCACTACTGGTTTTGCCGCTGAATTTTTTGATATCTGCCTAAGCCGTAGTTATACTAGTGTTTAATTAAGGGAATGCATGGACTAGAAGTGTCAGCTTATTTGTAGGATTATTTATGAATAGTTAGAAATAGGAAAATAGAAAGAGATAGGAAGGGTTGTTTTATTGGATAAATGGTAGCTAAAATAGTAGATAGGCATATAGATGAACAATTTGGATAAGTTTTTATGATATTACATGGGTTTCTGAGCATGTAATCAAATGTATAATGAAAATGGAAACTAAAATCCTCCTTGGTTTCATTTTGTCCAGAAAGTGCAATGAACTGTACCTTATTCTTTGATGTATAAAATGATATTGTTTTAATAAATCAGTCTCATGAGCTTATGAAGTCTTTAACTATTTAGAGTCTAGCTTCAAAGATTAATTTAGCAAGCCCTTAAAAGGGGGAGGGGTTAAGAAAAAGAGAATAAATGATAGCATTTTGGTATTAATACTTCTTTAGCTATGTAATTCTACAAAACCATATAGTGTGCTTAAAAATATGCAGTGTTATTTTTCGTCAAAGTATAAAATGATGTTGTGTGCAATGTAAAATTATCTTAAAGTTACTGTTTTATTCTTTAAAATGCAGGACCTACAATCCCTTGAAGATTTCCAACATGGCATCAAATTTTGAAGATTGAAGTAGTGAAAATTTGAAGATATTTTATAACGTCCGTGAAACTTTTAGTTGCCTTTTGTTTTTTGAAATGAATGTTGTATTAGTAGTCTAAGTACTAATACTCTTAGATGATACTTTTGAATAATATTTTATGAAAATGAAATGATGTTTGAATACTTTTTAGTCTAATAATGTATTAATTTTGAATGTTTAAATATGCACGTAAACATGTGCATATAAATTGATTGTAAAAAAATAGCATTTATGAAAATGCCAGAAAAATCTCTTTATAAGAGGCATAATATATAACAAAAAACTATATCAATGAGATTCCAAAAATCTTATGGTATCTAATTTAATAGGATACAAAAATTCCAATGAATTTTAATGCACAAGTATTAAAAACACATATTGAATACATTCAACAAGAGTCTAAAAACCCTATTACATAACGTTCTACATGAGTCAAAAAATCATGTAAGAAGTGAGAGACTATAGGGTTCTTCACATAAGGCATTGCAACTTGTGAAAAACGTGACTTTTAATCTAAGGGGCTGTCACAGGCACCGCGAGAATGTGGAGTACTTTTCACAGAGTTTTCTGCCTCTTATAGAATGCCATATTTCTTGTAGTGTTAGAATAAGAATTGAAACTACTCAAAGATTTTATTAAATTACAATGTCATCTAGTATGACCCTTAACACCACAATGATGACATGTTGGAATGAAGATTAATCTACTTGTTCTTCCAAAATGTGTGCGTGTTATTTTTGAATCTCTGACATAAAGGCTAAAATGCCCTTTAATACGACAATGATGACATATGAGTGTACTCTTGTTTCTTGATGAATCATGACTAATGTTGAAAGTGTGAAAAACAATTTTTGGCTTACTTGTGTATGTGATTTTAGCTTTAGGAAATGAATATCAATTGGGACGCAAATTTTCATTCACAAAAATAGTCTTTGCTAAAATGACGATTTTTCTTTTGTAATGTTAGAAAACATCATTCAATTCTTCACATGCATCATGAATATCATCATCATTATCACATTCATCAATATGACAATTTATAGTCTTTGAATCATCGTTTCCAATTTTTTTTGAACAAGATCCCTTCTTTAAAAGGAAGCCATAGCTCAAGATGATGAGGTCTTACTAATTTGAGCACCAAACTCTGATACCAATTGAAGGATCGTATGACGCCCATTTATTAAGGGAAAATAATTTAAAATGAAATATCAAATATTTAAAAAATAAATTGCTTGAAATAAATAATTGGTATAATATCAAGCAATAAAAGATAATTACACAATTAAATAAATGTGCAGAAACTCAAATGCATAGAATGAATAAATAAATTAATAGTGAAGCGGAATATTAAAGTACAATTAAACTAAGCATAAAAAATAAATATCAAGTTAAAATAATAGTGCAAGGATTAATTATAAGACGTAATTGTAAAAGAGTAGGAAAGAGAGATGACACACAATATTTTTACGTGATTCAGAAAAACATTTCCCTACGTCCACGCTTTAAGGATCCCCCTTGAAGATTTCTTCCCAAACGATCTTCTTACGGGTGAAGACCAAACCTTTTACAAATGAGCTCGTCAAGATCTTCAATCTCTTATAAAATTTCTCACTCTCTCAAAGAGTAGATCTCTCAATATTTTGCTCACAATTTTCACTAACTTCTCTCTAGAGAATTTCTCAAAATATCGCTCAAAATACAAAACATCTCAAAGAATAAAATACTATACGCTTCGTAAGAGATGAGTAAAGAGGTGTGGAGAGTTGTTAGGAAATGAGAAAAGTCGAGGCCTATTTATAGGAGAAAAGTGGATATTGGACTCAGCCCAAACTGGATTGGAACCGGATGGATCAGTGCTTGATTTGGAGAAAATTTTCCAAATAAGCAACCATATCATCCGGTTCTCCACTGGATGGATCCGGTTTGAGATACGACCAAAATTATTTCCAACTGTAGAAACCGGTCCGTCCAGTTTCGCTCCTCGGTGTGACCTAAACACGCTCCAAACGGAGCTGGTTTTAAACACCAAATTGAGGGTGAACCAGTCTGTTACATTTTTCATACTGTTCTATCTGGTTCGGTCTTTTCTGACTGGTTCATGCGTGTTCCAATCCATGATCCTTATTCCTTGAAGCATTCTTAATTCAACCAACTTTGATTCATGTCATTTGGAGTTTGTTTGATATGCTTCGTGCCCTTTGTAAAATAGCGATTGTATCTCGTCATATATGATTTTGTTTGCTCTTTATTGTTCTTGCATAAATAATTAACATTAAGTGTTTTCAATATGATTTTCACTTCATTAATGACCTACACATTTGATAAAATATTAGTCCATATTTTATTTGTTATCATCAAATTATCAACTTGACTAGAGTCAACATTATTTATGTAACTATTGTTTCCAGAATATTTTTTATTTTATCTTATTTTTCATCAATTAGTTTTTCAAGATGTAAAGAAACTCCATGATCGAAGTGACAAATAGAAGAAGATCAGACCTAATCGTCTTTTTTCCTAGCTATTTTAGCTTAATTAAAGCTGGAAAAGCTGAATTTCAGTCTTTATTGACTCATTTTCAAGTCTCCATGTGTGGAGCAGTTTGTTTTTTTTTACACGAAGCAAAAGCTACATAGTTACTCTTCTATCGCTCAATCAGCCAGAGCTTGAGACTTTTTCAATATCCGCCGCGGCGGTTGATTGCATGTGTGGTGTCAGCGTCTAATGACAAAGCAGAGCATGCATGAAGTCAGTTAACAACGGAACTTCATGATATACCTTGAGTATGCTTGAGATTTTGTTACTATGCAGGTGAGTTTTCAAGGAAGCTAAAAATAATTAAGGATGACCTGCCACCAATGGATTCAATAATTCGAGGAAAGTTCAAGCTTCAACTTTTTCCATTGCAGATGAAAATGTTTGTGGGTCCTCCCGGTCAACCAAACTTTCACATGTAACATTTATTGTTATTTCTTTTGTTGGAGAGGATACTTTCCATTTTAGTGATGAAGATATTGTTTTACTGTCCATGTTACCACCATTTCTTTCCTTTTGTGGTCCAGCAGAAAATCGCAGATCCAAATCTTCAGTGGCTTCACTTATGATCGTCCTCAGCACGATAGAATTTGATAACCAAAAAGTCAACCTGCAATACGAGAGTGGAACTCTTACTTACAGTTAAGATTCCATATAGCGGATGCGATAATATTTTTATGCTTTGAAGTGAGAATTGTTTTAAGGAGGTAATATGAGCCAATCGATTTCACCATGCGACAAAACTACAATTTTAGTTGTTGGTTTTTGAAATTGACTATTTGAATATGTTATTTATGTGTATTATGATCATTGAGAGACAATTGTTTAATGTACTGTCTTTCTCAATTTTATACATATGTGTCAATAAATAGTTTATGAAGTGTAACTAAGTTATTTACTCTCATTTTGTGAACTGAAAAAGGGGTTCCTTATTTTTACATCACACCCCATTTTCAGCGCTTAGCACAAAAAATCATATAATCCAATACTCACTTTACAACAGTAATAATTAAAATATTAATATTTTTCATTTAACACAATGAGCAACCATACAAAATCATTCATGCATCAAATTCTAATCAATATTTACCATCCATGCATCGATGCCCACCATTAACAAAACCAAGTAATATAAAACAAAATCTAAAAACGATTATTTAGCCAACTAGTGTGCAGCCCTATGAACCAGTATAAAAAATCATACTAAGTATCAACATTCAACATAAACAAATTAAATGTTTCAACAACCTTATAAACTAGTCATATCACCAATTATCTAGAAAAGCTATGATCCAAGAGAAAAGCTCGGTCATTCTTCAAGTGATGTTGGCTTTTTCACCTTCTTATTTCTCTTGGTCACATATTGTGATTTCAGAATTTTGCTTCTATTTACCAACCGTTTGCTTTTCTCCTTTTTTGAAGAACTACATTTTCTCTTCAAATTCTTGACCATTATTGTGTCTTCTTTTGCCAAGGTTTCCTCCTTATTCAACATCCATGTTGTCTTCATTGTTATCGCCACCCTTATTAGTATCTTCATTGGCAGCTCCTGATTCTTTTTCCTTGTCTCGTTCCTCTTGTTCATTGACCCATACATCAATTTATGTTGTATCAATATTCATATTCATATTTTTATGAGTAACAGTATATAAATTTCTTACTTTATGTTGTTGGTCGAGTTCTTTGTCAAGTATTTCAAGAACATTTTTTATGTCGTTTGATATTGTCGTCAATGTTGCACGTATCAAACGTAATTGCTCTTTTGTTTCAATATCTCCCCCTTGTTTCTCCTTCTCTTGCTTTCTTCCATGGTGTTCTCATCAATTGTTCAAAGGAGTCTTCTTCATCTGATTGAAAAGCTGTTGGTATTGGTTCCTACCCCTTATTTGTTGTGTTGCTTGTGGAAATGTAGCTGCTTTTAATTCTTGCCTTATCTGGTATCATCGGCATAAAAAATGATGCTAGTTGTTTGATAATTTTATATATAAATTTTTTTAGTAAGTAGCACATTTTACGATAGACTGTAAATTAGTTGGACTTTTTATTTTTTTATTGAAGTTGTCTGATATTATTATATGTTTTGCAAATTATTGTGCGCTAGTTTTTTTGTGTGCTAGTTATAGGAAGAATAGTTTGCAAATTAGTATCGCAAATTTTTGTCTGGTATTATTAATTTATTATCACAAATTATTGTCTAGTATTATTTATGTAACAATTGTTTCCACAATATTTTTTATTTTATCTTATTCTTCATCAATTAGTTTTTTAGATGAAATGAACCTCCTGTGATCGAAGTGATAAATAGAAGAATATCAGACCTAATCGTCCTTTTTCCCAGCTATTTAACTGAAATAAAGCCGGAAAAGCTGAATTTCAGTCTTTCTTGAGTCATTTTTAGGGCTCCGTGTGTGGAGCAGTTGGCTTTTTTTTTACACGAACTAAAGCTACATAGTTATAGGGATTAGAGAAAATAAGATCAGTTGACAACTCTAAGAAATTAGAGTTATTTTCCTATTTTAAGCCTAATTCGTTAGTAATCTTAGGGGTGATGAATTGGTTTATAGTCTAAATTTAGTCATTTTCTAATTATAGCTATCATTTTCGGGTCTAGCTGCCTTTTTAGTTTATTTTGTAGTAATTGGGCGGAATTTACTCTAAATTCATACTTTTGCATAGAGCTTTAAGGTGAGCAGTCAGGTGGTCAAATGCTACAACAAAGGATGCTAAATTGCTACAGTAGGAGTCGTGCGTGTGTGCAAGAGATCCTTTATCGTTTAGTCTAGTTGGAGCTCTAAAAGGAATAAAATGTCGGAGCTCTAAAAGGAATAAAATGTCGTGCGCTCCAAAAAGTAGCTTTCTAGGTGGCACTATTGCTTTTCAAATGGACCCTGTCCAGTTGGTGCTGCTGCATTTCATTGGTCCCTATCCAGATGGCCCTGTAGAATTTCAGTGGCCCCCTGCATTGCTGCTACATAACAAGTGTCCTATTTTCAAGTTAAAACCTTAATTTTGAGACTCCATAAAAGGGACCTTCGTCTTCCTTAGAGAGGAGGTAACATTTTTGCTGTAAAAATAGAGAAAAAAAGTGTGGAGAAGGAGGAAGACGAAGCCATAAAAGGAAGGATAAGACTTAGAGGGGGAAGACAAGAAAGGGAGTATTCTCTTACTCTCTATTATTTTCTTTCATTTTTCTTCTTCGATTTGGCATTTCTCCTTCTTCTAAGCTCTGTAACTCTATATTTAATGGTTGTAACTCTGCTCCAATTTCATCATAAGCTCATTATGAGCTAAACTCTTGAAACTAGTATGGGTAATGAACCTTGAAGTTGTTGTTTTCTAGTTATGTCGTAGCTCATGATTATTTCTTGTTAGCATTACATTCAAGTGTGCTTAATGCTTAAATTTTATTATTGACTGATCAACTTTAGTAAAATACATGTTAGATTAAGATTCAGAAAATTTTATTTTAATGGAAATACCTTGAAATTCATGAGTATTTAAATCGAAAATATATGAATATGGAGTCGTGTAGATTTAGACACTTATGGGTTACATAGACATATGAGCTCACCTTGTAAATGTTGACCCGATTATTCTAGAATAAAATTTTGATGATAGCAAATCATTAAGATATTATTAATATGTTTAATCAAGTGTACATGTATAAAATAATGTTGAGATGGATGCGCAAAAAAGCTTGAAGAAAAATGGACATGAAGAAATTAAGTTTATATATTTTTGTAATAGGAACTTGTTTGAGTTCAACTAATTTCTCTAGGCTCAAGAATACACTCCAGCACATCTAGCCCTAAATAAGCCCAAAACACTGTCCTAAAAAAGCCCTGCTAAATTTCCTGAAAGCCCAATGTGAAATCAAGTTAAATTGCTTTAAAGGATTAAATCGGTCGGACCGGTTTGAAACCAGAGGGTTAAATCAGTCGGATCGGTTTGAAACCGGATGGACCAATTTACACAGTAGGTAAGTTTTTCCTTAGCAGTGTTCAAACCGGTTCCACCAGTTGAAACCTGACGGATCGGTTTCTACATATGGCTAGTTCTCACAAAATTCATCAAACCGGATCATCCAGTGGGAAATCAGCTGGACTGGTTTGCCATTTTGGGAAAATCCCCTAAATTAAGAACCGGTCCTTCTAGTTATGACCGGATCCAAATCCCAATTTCCCTATAAATATCGTCTCTCTCCCCCATTCTTTTCACACACTTCCAAAGTAAATTCTCTATATTATCTATATTATCTCTATCGTTTCTCACATCCCTCTTTGATATTCTTGAGCTTAGAGTTGTTATATCTTCCTGAGTGAGAATATTATTTATGAGGGAAGAAAAGATATTGTGAGAAATCCATAAGAGATTTGAAGATCCCGAAGTGCTAATTGCCAAGGTTCGTTTGGTACCACAAACCAGCAAGAGTTGTAATAGGTTTGGTCTTCATCCGTAAGAATATCGTTAGGATGGAATCTTCAAGGGAAGAGGATACTTGAAGCGTGGACGTAGGGATATGATTTTCCGAATCACGTAAAAACTCATGTGTCATCTCTCTTACCCTACGCTCTTTAATTTTTGCATACTTTATTTCTCGCACAATTATATTACTTTACTATTCTTTTATTTATTGCGCTAAAATTAGAGTTGTTATTTTCTTTCTATTAATTATTTGAGTTATTTTTTTAATTGCATTATATTTTTAAATTGTACACATGCACCCAATTCACCCCCTCTTGGTTGTCCATATTGATTCTTCAATTGATATCAAATCAAGGTCCATACTCCTTAAAAGATTTCACCATCTTGAGTAAATGGCAACCACAAGTGAATTCATTGTTGATGGTCAATCTACTACTTGACCACCTTTCTTTAATGGTAATAACTATACATATTGGAAAACTAGCATGAAAATATATGTTCAATCTATAGATTGTAATCTGTAGGATGTTATAGAAAATGGTTCGCATATTCCTTTCAAAACTGTAGAAGGTAAAAATGTTGCTCAAATGAGTAGTGAATGGAATAACGAAGATAAAAAGAAGATTTCATTAAATTCTAAAGCTATGAATGTGTTATACTGTGCTCTAGATCAAAATGAGTTTAATAGAATATCTACTTGTGAATCTGCTACATCAATATGGAATATAAGTCACACATGAGGGTACCAACCAAGTTAAAGAGTCTAAGATAAGCATGCTCGTGCATAATTATGAATTGTTTAAAATGAATAATGATGAATCTGTGCGTGAGATGTTTACTCAACTTACTGATATTATTAATGGTCTAAAAAAATTTATTCTAACGTGAAAATGGTATGGAAAGTTCTTAGGTATTTACCTAAAAATTGGGAATCTAAAGTCACAGTGATCCAAGAGGCTAAAGATCTCAACATTCTGCCTCTTGAAGAACTCATTGGATCGTTGATGACATATGAGATGTGACTCAAAGAGAATGAAAAAGAAGAAACGCCCAAGAAGAAGAATATTGCTCTAAAATCAACTTTAAAGCAATCTCACGATGAAAAATAAAGACTATGACCAAGAAGATGATATAAGCTCACCTTATAAGATGTTTTAAACGATTCCTAAATAGAAAAAAGAGTACATAAAAAAGGATGACAAGAAAGTATCACGAGACGTGATCACACGCTATGAATGCAAGAAAGTCAGACATATCAAGGCCGATTGTCCGAACTTAGCCAATGCTTCTAAGAAATTCAAACGAAGAGCATTCAAAGCAACCTGGGATGAGACCGATGAAAGTGATGTCGAAGAAGGTGAAGAGGAAGTAGCAAACATGTGCTTCATGGCTTTGGAAGATGAGGTAAATTCTTCTAAACCAACTTTAAATAGCAAGCCTAGCTATGATGATTTTGAATTAGATTTTGAAGAACTTTTTGGAGAATTTGAAAACTGCAAATGAAAAGCAAAATTATGAAAAATGGATTCACAAAACTCCAAGAAGAAAATGACTTTGTGAAAAATGAAAATTTGAAAATCAAAGCTACACTACATGTGATAACTAGAGATCTTATCAAAAGTCAAAAGAAATAAAATGATTTAAATACGATACTTCAAAAGTTTACAAATGGTAGCAATAATTTGAATAAGCTACTTGGAAATCAAAGGTATGAGAAGCACACTTATGCTATATAAGTGTAAATATGAGAAGCACACTTATGTTAGAGCAATTATTGAGTGGAAGGACACCGACTCCCCAATCAGGAATTGTTTCTGATTCATTAATGGAAGAACCACAACAGAAGCTAGAGCCTATGAAGCCTCGACGTAGTGGGAGGGTTGTGAGATAACCTAACAGGTACATAATTCTGAAATGATAAAAACCCGTTGGGTGTAAATGGATTTATAAGAAAAAGAGAGATTCAGATAGGAATATAGAGACATTCAAAGCTAGGCTAGTGCCCATGGGCTACACCCAACATAAAGTTATTGACTATGAGGATACCTTCTCACTGGTAGCCATACTTTAGTCCATCTAAATCCTCCTTTCTATTCCTGCTGCCCTCGATTATGAAATTTGGCAAATGGACGTCAAGACTGTTTTTCTAAATGAAAATTTTGAAGAGCGCATTTGTACGGCTTAACCAGACGGGTTCATGGAGAAAGGCAAAGATGGCAAGATTTGTGAACTACAGAATCAAGCGTCACACTCGTGGAATATCAGATTCAATAAAACTGTCAAGTACTATGATTTTGAACAGTTAGTGGATGAACCCTGTGTGTATAAGTTGATACATGAAGGGAAAGTCATTTTTCTGGTCTTGTACGTGGATGATATTCTACTAATTGGGAATGATATAGAAAAATTATCTAATGTCAAGATTTGGCTTACAAAGTAATTTGATATGAAGGATCTTGGAGAAACTACCTTTGTCTTAGGTATTCATATCTTTCGATATAGGAAGAACAAACTATTGGCACTGTCTCAAACATCTTATATCGATAAAGTGATAGATCACTTCAGTATACAAGAATCTAAGAAAGGATATATTCTCCTCAGGCATGGAGTCAGCCTCTACAAGGAGCAGTCTCGTAAGACATGAGAAATATTCCCTATGCCTCAACCGGAGGAAGTCTCATGTATTCGACGCTTTGCACTAGGCCATACATTTACTACACCGTGGGCGTGTTGAATTGTTTCCAACCTAATCTTTGTCTCGAGCATTGGAATGCTGCAAGCATATCCTCAAAAATCGTAGGAGAACCAGGAACTACGTGCCTGTGTATTTAGGTACTAACTTGAATATAGTAGGTTATACCGACTCCAATTTTCAAGTAGACAAGGATTCTTGGAGATCCGCTTCAGGATTGGTATTCATTCTAAACGGTGGAGCAGAAATACGAAGAAGTATCAAGCAATCTTGCATTGCTAATTTTACCATGGAAGCTGAGTATGTGACAGCTTGTAAATATGTTAATCTAAATATGCATGATCGTAATGAGGTTTTATATTTAATATGATCAAATAGTTGTTGTGAATTTTTTTTTTGATATTTTGCTCACGAACCGTTCGTGATTCATTGATTTTTTTTCTCAAATTTTTAAAATCCGATCCAATAATAACTTGTTCATGAACATAAACGACATAACTATTACGTGTATAACTCAAAATACACTCATACCTAACATAATTTTATCGTAATATGGAAAAATAAATGAAACACTATCATAAGATTGAGCAACATAAAAAAATAATAAAAGCAATTTTACATATATATGCTACACTTATAACATATAAACCAAATTACTATGTAAGTCCATTTTCCTGGATTTGCTATGAATCAATTTCAGAACCTAATGACCTGAAATTTAAAGATCCTAGATTACAAAATATTCATATAATAATTATAATTATTTAATTAACTAGGAGGGTGTGTAAGGTCAGAAGGTGGTGAAACTGACTGAGTGTAAACTAATCAAGCGGTTCAATTAGGTTTGCGTAGTTTGAACCAGTTCGATTCTACTATGTTGGGTCGATTCGATTTGGTTAGGTTAAATCAGGTTTGGTCTGGTTGGGTTCAACCAGTTAAGGTTGGTTTGGTTGGACCAGTTCCATCCAGTTTGACTGAATTGGATCAGGCTGGGAGAAATATGGGTCGTGTCAAAATCAACTGGGTCACAAGACCTAGTTGTAGTCCATGCCAAGAGTGAATAATGAAAGAAAGAAAGACAGAAAGAGAGGAAATTAAGCTTGCCAACAACGCAATCTAGAGAAGACGATGATGGAGGGCTGCCATGGAAGGAAAAGAAAACAAGAGAATTGGGGTGAGATCAGAGAGAGCGACAAAACTGAGAGAAAAAGGGAAGGAAATAGAGCGACCAAAAGCTTAAGGAGAGAATGAAAAAGATTAAGCTAACCGGAATCGATGGGCGGTGGCGATGCGGCGACGACTCAAAATAGAGACGTAATAGGATAAAATGCTGGAATTTAAAGAATATAAATTCAGATTTGAATAACTATACATATAACATTGAAATAGAAAATCTGAATTGAGAAATAGAAAAAAATAATGAAGAATGAGGAAAAAAGAAAATAGCTTAGTAGAGAAGACCAACAATGGAGATGCTGCCAGCAAATGAAACGAAGAAGAATGTAGAGGAAATAGAGAGTTTCGCTGGAAAATGAGAAAAAATTCAGTTTGAAGAATCAACACATTAATTAAAATCTAAGTTGAATAGAGAGAGAACTAGGAAAGAAAAATAGAAAAGAAATGCAAGAAGGAAAATGAATGCTTACTTAAATTAGAACTCAGAAGAAGATGAAGTTGAAAGAATGAGAATCAATGGAGTTTTTGCCTTAGGGAGAGGGCTGCTAGAGAGACTAAACGAAAGAGAGAATAGCAGTTAAGGGGAGGGTTCGTGAATTAAAAGAAAATGGGGAAGGAGGTAGTTATGGCCTGTTGGTGGTTATAGTAGGGTGTGGTGCTTGTATTGTGTGAGTGGGAGGGGGGTTAAATTATAAAAATAACCCCTATAAGGTCTTTGGGTATTACATTCTCCCCTCCATAAGAACTTTCATCCTTAAAAGGAATATACCTTATTGAAATAACTCTGGATACTTGACACGTATCTCCGCTTCTCATTCCATGTTGCTTCCTCAATCTGATGATTTCTCCAGAGAACCTTTTCTAATTGCATCGTTCTGTTACGAAGAGTCTGATTCTTGCGCTCTGGAACTCTGATTTGCTTTTCTTCATAAGTGAGGTCATCACGAACGTGCAGAGATTCAAAATCAATGACATGTGTTGGATCTAGCATGTACTTGTGAAGAATTGAGATGTGAAACACATTATGAACACCTGAAAGAGTTGGTGGTAAAGTAGCAGGTAGGCTAAAAGAGTTATATGATTGAATTCATCCCAGTGAACTGACGACTGAAACATTTTCCCATAAAGTGCCTCAAACGAAGCCATACAAATCGTTGCTTAGTAACTGTTATTGTATAAAAACTCCATGAGTGCCATAGCGTATCCCAACTACCAGAGAAATCTAACACACAAGCTCGAAGCATGTCCTTTAATGTCTGGATCGTACGCTCAAATTGCCCATCAGATAGGGGATGGAAAATTGCATTAAAATTCAACTGAGTACCCAAATCTTTCTATAGACTCCGCAAAAAATTTGACGTGAACCGCGAATCTCGATTCGATACTATAAACATTGGAGTTGAAAAATTCTTAGATACACAACCGAGCCTAATCTTCAACTAAGAATGTAGTCTTGCCAGGCAAAGAGTGTGTAGATTTGGTAAAATGATCCATCACAACCTAAATGGAGTTATAACCTTTTACCATCCTCGGTAGCCCTGAAATGAAATCTATAGTCACATGCTCCCACTTCCATTCAAGAATACTTAACAGTTGTAAGACCCCAGATGATCGCTGTCTCTAAGCCTTGATCTACTGACACACCAAACACTTACTAAGAAACTCAACCATATCACACCTCATACCATTTAACTAATAATGTAACCTTAAATCGTGATACATCTTAGTACTGCCATGGTGCATAGTGTATGGTGAACTATTAGCCTTCGTGAGTAATTCCTGCCTAATGACTGTGTCTTTCGGAACACAAAGCCTCCCAAGAAAGCGAAGAGTTGATTCATTACTAACATCGAACCATTGTATTTTGTCTGAACCCACTTTACTAAGAATCGGAAGTAACTCAGAGTCTAAGTTTTGTGCATCGATAATACGTTGCTGCAATGATGGTTGAACTATGAGTTGAGCTAGTTGCATTGTAGTGTCTTTCATCAAGACCTGAATCTTGGCACGTTCAAAATCCTCTAGGATATGCTCTTGAGATGTAATAAGAGCTACTGAATGATAATTGATCTTGCAATCATAATCCTTTAGCAGTTCTAACCAATGGAGTTCCCTCATGTTAAGCTCTTTATAAGTGAAAAAGTTCTTGAGACTCTTATGATCTGTATAAATCTGGCACTTACAACCATACAAGTAATGTCTCTAAATCTTGAGGGCAAATACAGTTGTAGCCAACTCCAAATCATGCATAGGATAGTTCTGTTCATAAGGCTTGAGTTGACGAGAAGCATATGCTATGACCTTTCCTTATTGTATCAAGACACATCCCAAACCTCTCTTGGAAGCATCACTGTAAATCACAAAGTCGCTCTTAAGGCTCTGAAAACATTTCTCACACTCGGCCGTCCAAGTAAAGGTGGCATTCTTCGTAGTTAACTGAGTAAGTGGAATAGTGATCTTTGCAAAACCCTCAACGAACCTCCTATAATATCCTACTAGACCCAAAAAACTGTGAAATTCCCCAACATTTATCGATGGATGCTAGCTAACCAACGCTTCAATCTTAGAAGAGTCAATGAGGATTCTGTCTCTAGATACCACACGACCAATGAATGGTACTTGATGAAGTCAAAATTCTTACTTCTAGAATTTGACATATAACTGGTGCGTCCTTAATGCTTGCAAAACAATTAATGAACCACGAACAGTTCGTGGGTGAAATTAAAAAAATTAAAACAAATATTTAATCAAATTAAATACAAACCTAATCAACGATCATACATATTCAGATAAACCTTCCAAGAAGAGATATATACAATTTCTACATTTTCTTGTATTGGAAAAATTCTGATCTGACGGGATCCAATTATTTGTCTCGCGTTCTTCGTTCTTGAGATTCACAGAATTTCAATTGATCTTCCACCAACAATCACTTGTAGGATTCAGAAGTATATCTCATAGTGATATTGTTAGGAATAGAGTTTGGGCTCTCAAGACAACTAAGGAAGCAAAAATAATTTTTTCTCTTCCTCTTCTAGTTTTCAGTTACAACTATAGGGAGGGGCAAGAAACTATTTTCTGCTCTGGATACATACTATGATTAGGGTTAGGTTAAGGATGCAACGTTAATGAAATCCCTTTATATAATAATTGTAACATTTACACATACACCCTATATGTTAAATTGCCGAAAATTATCTCCATGTACACTATTATCTGTGATTTTTACATCTCACTTAGAGCCAAGACCGTGTCTAAATTCATCAATTCAAATTATTAAATTAAATTGATCTCTATCAATTAATTAAATAATTTATTTTATTTACTAATTATCTAATAATTAAAAAATAACAAATTAACTAATTTGAACATTAATTTTGCTCTTCACTAATTTAGTGATGACACTCATCTCATATGGGTTCGGGAAGTGTACGTTGGTCCAAAACACATTTTGGCCCAACTGACATTGTTTCTCATTTATGTCTTTATGAGTTATACCTGAGACCGAACGGACCCATATAAATAAAGCTATGAGATTCAAATACCCGGCTAATATATCTCCATAAATTCTTGTCCTATTTAATCTGACATCCTACGACTCCACTATAGGTCTAATGTCGAATAAACTTTCGATTCATATCCGTTACATTTTCTGTTAGTACAAATAAACATTTTGATTTCAAGGTCCACAAAATATTTTATGATGTCACCCTTCATAAATATCAGTAACAAGAGCGAGATATAAAAATACAATTTTACCCTCCAGTTATTATTTTCTTAACTTTTTTATTGACTATGAATAAGAAAGACATAACAATGAAATGTATCATAGAGTTCATCATGTTTTATTCAATGATTTATTCATCGAGTAGGTCCATGTTTATTTATTCACATAATCATCAATAAAGCATAAGATGATATTGTTGTTTTTGTAATCTCGTCACAAATTCTATATTTGTGAATCATGTAACTCCAAATAGCTAAATCATGATCCTAGCAGTCGAGGTATTGTCCGATAGTTCAAACTCACTCCTTTGGTAAATCAAAGATCTCAAGTAACTAAATCAAGTTACGCATTCACTTTAGCATTAAGGTAGCCACGAAAATAACCTTACGGTATAATATTTAGATTTAGAGATAGATAAATGTCTTTGTTCTAAACTAATTAGTTACTAATCTATTCAACATGTTCCATAACATGTATACGTTAACCGTTGGAGTTTCCACTCTCATGCCTCGAGACCAACATCCTTTGGTACAACCCCTAATAGTCGTAATTGGACTTGATTGTCGAGTCAATCCTAAGATTGCGAATAATATTTTGAACTATCTCAGAAGAGTTTGTCTCGAAGACCGCTCAGTCTTTACTCTTCTTTCGTTGATGACAGTTTCAAAACTCCAGTAAATTATAAACATAATTTAATTAAAGAAAACTTTCATTTATTCATAAGATTTAGTAATACATAAATGTCAATGAAATAACTATATACTCATAAATAGTTATTACACCTTACTTTATGAACATAATTTCAACAATCTCCCACTTGAACTAAAGTAGGCATGTACAATCTCGTATCCCCATGCCCTCCAAATGACCATCAAAGACTTTACGGCTTAAAAGTCTTCGTGAATAGATTTTTCAGGTTGTTGACTACTGATATGTGTGTTACTACAACATCTCCATGCTGAACAATCTATCTGATGAGGTGATACTTTCACTCTATGTGTTTCTATCTTTTGTGGCTCCTCGATTCCTTCGAGTTTCTTATAGCCTCACTGTTATCGTAAAAAAGTGTAATGGGTTTGTCAGCATCTGAAAAAACTTCTAAGTCTTTAGAAACTTTCTAAGCCAGATAACCTCCTTTGTAGTTTCACAATGTGCCACATACTCAACTTCCATGGTAGAATCAGCAATGCTATTGCTTGATACTTCTCCATACCACTGCTCCACCATTCAGGATGAACACCAATTTTGAAATGAACCTGCTATGAATCTTTGTCCGTTTGGAAATAGGAGTCAGTATAACATGTCATATTTAAGTAAGTAGCTGATTACACAAGCATGTAGTTCCTCGTTCTCCTAAGATACTTGAGGAGCTTGGGAGACTTCCTACCGCTGAGGCATAGGAATTTCTCACGCCTGTTGGAAAATGTGGTGCTTGCGTGGCAGAAGCGTGGGGATTTTAAGAATTTATTAAAAATGAATCGTATGTTTTTTATAAAACGAAAACAAGCGCGATGCGACAGTTTCCAAGAAAAAAAACTTTTCTTGAAAAATCTTTTCAATCAGAATTCATTATATATTTATATATTAAATCTAAAATATACATGGATAGGAATCATATACCTTTTGTTTTCTATATCAAGTGTCCTCGCAAACCAACGATCATGCGTTCCCATGAACAACGTACATCGAGATCCACACCAAGATTTTTCAAGTCAATACTCAAACACACTAGAACATGTGTTGGCACGTAGAATAATTCAAAAACACTTTTTCTATCTCTAGATGTACTCAACACATAAGATCTAGAGATTTAATGAGAATGATTAATTTAGTGAGACAATCCTCTATGAGAATATGATGATTATTCTTTAACAGTTTTTGATTAACTTTTAATCATAGAGAAAAATCACCCTGATAGTAACTGTGTTCTCCACTCACTCTCTACACTGATGTCAATAGAATAACATCTATATATTTTCTAGATAATGACATACCAAATTGCTAGGGATAAACTGAAATTAATATTTAATTTCAAAATTATCATTGTAGTGGGACCCACTGTAATTTGTGCAGAACTGCAGCGCCACACAACATTGCAGTTGCTGTGAGCCATCACAGTGCCTCACAACACTGTGTGTCATGGCACTACTGTAGTGCCACGTGGCACCACAGTAGTGGAAGTTGTTGTGAGCCATCACAGTGCCTCACAACACTGTGTGTCATGGCACTACTGTAGTGTTGTGTGGCACTACAATATTGCACGTCCACTACTGTGGTGCCACGTGGCACAACAGTAGTTCATGTCAATCTCATATTTTTAATCAGTGATTGACATGTGACAATTACTGTAAATTAAATATTTATTTTAATTAGATAAATAGCTAGATACCAGTTAATTCAAAATTAAGATATTGATTATCCCTATCAACTAACTTATCTATTAGTCTACAAATAATAGATTTAGTTAATTCAAATTTTGAATTATTATCTAATAATAATTCAACATGATCCAATTTGACAAACTAGATATATTATTTCACTTATCGATAATTAGAAAAATAATTGATATAATTATTAATATAAAATTAACAAAACTTAATATAAAAAATTAATTTAATAATTCTTAATTAATTAACATACATGATTATCTCATAATTATGTATTTGTCCCAGAATAAAAATTCTTTTTGCAAGTAAGACATTTTCTCATGTCCTGAAATATTCACACCGTAGACTACATAGTACATAGGTGACTTAGGGACCAATGACCTATAATCTTAAGCTTCAATAAACCATATTATTAATTAAACTCTTTAATTAAATAATTTTATTTATTATTCCATTATTACTCCACTATAAATATAGAATTGCACTCTTAAAAATTATAGAATGTATTTACAGAGTATTCTCATGTAGTCCATTGATCTAATCATTTCACGTAGTTCTGTTATTCAATTATTGGTTCATAAATTAGAGCTAGTCAAAATTTTCATTTTACCTTTCTAATTACCTCTTGATCCTTAATTACCATTAATTCACTAGTGGTTAATTTATAATTGTATTATAAATTTGAGCTCAATAACCATTCAGTTTTAGAATTAACACTTAAGGAAACTAATATACGATCTGTTATGAAAGCTTAGATTCTAAATCTTGTAAGATCATGTTCTCAGCCATCCATATCACTGAATCTCCAAAACGATGTTACTAGATTGTTTTACAAACAAACCTTAACTAGTAAATCAGAAGATTCAGTAGAAATGCATATGAGTTCATGACTACTCAGGATTCTAACTGGTCTACATATGATCATCAGATTGATGTGTATTAAATTTTTATGATAAACGGTATACTAATAAAGATATAAATTCAATTTGGTCTTGTCATATATAATCTTATTATATAAAGTAGCTTCACCAAGATGTTTATCCATATCAATGATCCAGATCTTGATCACATGCATTCATAATGCTTAGTGAGTCGTACTAGCAACCACTCATTAAAGATTCCGTACTTTAATATGTTGCTGACAATTTATACATTATCTATTATATTAATCCTCTCATACTAATACAAGATCATAGTCTCATTAATGAATATTGAGTTTTCAGATATTTATATAAATTATTCAACAATAATTTAAAAGAACAATTATTAGAAAAATGTAATTCCATTAAATTTCATATTAAAATGTCAATACACATGCTTTGAGGGCATAACCCCCAACAATGTCTTCTTCTTCTTAAAGAGTTTTGGGAGACTACTCCTTAGAGACGCTGACTCCATGCTTAAAGAGAAGATATCCCTTTTTGGAGTCTTACATACTGAAGCGATCCATCACTTTATCAATATAAAATACTTGAGACAATGCAAATTATCTTTTCTTTCGATCCAAAAGATCTGAATACGCAAGACAAATAGTTTCTCAAAGATCCTTCATATCAAATTTCTTTGCAAGTAAAATCTTTACATCGGACAATTTTTCTACATCATTTTCAATGAGTGGAATATCATCCACGTTGAAGACCAGAAAAATCACTTTCCCTTCATGAATCAACTTATACACATAAGGTTTGTCCATTTACTGTACAAAATAAAAGTTCGTGATAGTTTCGTCAAATATGATATTCCACGATCATGACGTTTGCTTGAGTCCATAAATGGACTTCAGCAGTTTGCAAACTTTGCCCTGTTGGCCTTTCTCCCTTAACCGGTCTGCTTGAACCATATAATGTGCTCTTCAAGATTGCCATTCAGAATAGAAATCTTGACGTCCATATGTCAGATTTCATAATCGAGGGCAGTAATAACGGACAAGAGGATTCGAATGGACTTAAGCATGGCCATCGGCGAAAATGTATCCTCATAGTTAATACCTTCCTTTTGGGTGTAACCCTTGGCTCTAGCCTAACTTTGAATGTTTCCACATTTCCATCAGGACCTCTCTTTCTCTTATAGATCCATTTATACCCTATAAGTTTTACCCTTTTAGAAGGATCTACAAGCTTCCCAGACTTTTTTCGAGTATATCGATTGTATCTCGACGTTCATAGCATCTTGCCATAGGTTTACTTCAAGACCAACCATGGCCTGTGAGCAGGAAATAGGTTCATCATGATCCTTATCTGAGATTATTGTTAAGGCATCTCCATAAGACATGTACTTGTCAGGTTGTCTAACAACCCTCCCACTACGTCGAGGATCCGTAGGCTCTGGCTCTTACATTATTAACTCGAGAACATGTCCTAATTGGGGAGTCAGTGCTCTATCACTCAATAATTCCTCTAGCACAAGTGTTCTTATCGGCTTCACACTTCTTATATAGGCCTCCTCAAGAAAACACACATTCGTGCTTAAGAATGTTTTCTTGTCAGTTGGACTATAAAAGACATATCCTTCCTTCCCTTAGGATATCCTACAAACATACTTAGTTTCGATTGACTAGTCAACTTGTGAGTCTTTGATGTCAGGACGTGTGGAGAAAATCCCCATATCCTAAGGTGACTTACATATGAATTTTGTTCACTCGCATATGGTGTACTGAGGACCATTTTTTCGGAACTTGTTTCAAAATATATGCAGTTATTTTCAAGGCATATCCAAAGAATGAATTTAGGAGGGATGAGTAACTCTTCATGGATCTAACCATATCCATCAGAGTTCGATTCCTTCTCTCTAAGAAACCATTCTGTTATGGAGTGCTAGGTGCTGTAAGCTGAGAAAGAACACATTCTTCCTTAAGAAAGTCTTTGAACTCTCCTAGCAAGTACTCTACACCACGATCGGATCGTAGTGTTTTGATTTGTTTTCTCAACCATAGTCTTGTGATCTTTGATTTTTTCAAAGGTTTCAGACTTTTAGCACATTAGATTAACATGTCGAAAACGTGAGTAGTCATCTTTGAGGGTTACAAAATATTCATAACCTCATCCTGCTTGGATATTCGATGGCCGAGATACATTGTACGAGTTCTAGGCATTGAGTGGCTCTTTCCTCCTTCACTGAAAAAGGGTATCTTGGTCTTATATGCAGGATTCGCATGTGGGTAGTGACCCACACTTACAGTTTGCAATTGACCATCATTTGCAAGTCTTTTAATTCTGTCTAGGCTAATGTGACCAAGACACAAGTCTCACAAGTAGATTAGATCGATTGAGTCAGACTTTAACATTTTACTATCCATTTGTAAATCAGTATTTACTTCAGTGTCACATATCGTTGGAACTTTTTGTTCTACATAGAATAAGTTACTTATCAGGCGTGCAATAGTAATTAAGAAATCATTTCTAAAAATACCAATATCATTATCAATGAAATTCATAGAAAATCCTTGCTCAACTAATTAGCTACCGAAATAAGTTTTTTTCCTCAAAAATTGGGATATAATAAACATCACGTAAAACAAAATAATTGTTATCAAATGACAATTTAATAGTTCCAAGAGATACAACTAATACTAGTGCTTCATTCCCCCAACGGAAGCTGAACTCACCCTCGTCAAGCCTTCTGATTTCTATGAACCTCTGCAGGGAACAACATATATGGTTAGTGGCTGTAGAGTTTACAATCTATAAAAAAATAGAGTCAGCAACATAACACACCTCGGTAACAAGTGATGTACCTTTGGATTTTAACTCCTTGAGATAGTCCAGGCAATTGTATTTCTAATCGCCAACGACTCCACAATGATGTCACTTTTCTTTCAACTTGTCCACTTTAGTAGTGCCCTTGACTTTTGAAGCTTTTGAGTTCTACTTCTTAGCTTTCTTTGGACCTCTCTTGTGTTTCTTTTTGGCGCCAAAGGTGGAAGGATTACTTTCAGTAAAATCTGCCTCTCCAGTCTTCCTCTTGCCCTTGAGAAACATGGACTTAGCAACGTGCAACTCCTTCATTAGTTTCGGAAGAGAGTACCTTAAATTATTCATCGAATAATTTAGTTTGAAGTTTTCAAAACTATCTCGTAGGATCTCGAGGATCATATCAACTTGAGTTTCGCCATCTACCTCAGCTCTCATAATCTCCATCTTATTCAGATAACTAATGATCAAAATTATATGTTCTCTAATAGGAGTTTCGGGTCTCATTCAGCAGTTTATGAAGTTTCACACAATATCATGTTTGGCTTGACGACTCTTATCCCCAAACATTTTGGTGATGTTCAATATCAAATTAGCGATGGTCTTGATGTTCTGATGCCGTTGTTGCAACACATTGCTAACAAAAGCCAAGATGTAACATGTGGTGATCTCATCAAAACTCAGCCAAAAAGCATAAGCATCATTTCCCTCTTGAGTCAATTCAGCAATAGGCTCAAGGGGACAAGGGGTGGTGAGCACGAACTTGCGCATTTCTACCGTCAGCACGATATCAAGATTACGTTTGCAATCCACGTAATTTTCACCACTGAGTTTGTTTGCATTCAAGATTGTTAAGAGTTGGGATAATGACATGATTATTGCAAAGAATAAATTAAATGGTGTAAATTCATTTAGGAAAATATGATGCATGATGCAAATACTTAAATATTTAAAAACCTGATAAAAAATATTTTTGCCATGATGTTACGATCAACAATGATAGCTCACTCATCTAAGGACAACACCCGAGCTACCTCATATTGTATCGAGACTCTTCTCGTTTGGTTAACGCTTCTTAAGATGTCATTACATCTAGCTTAACCAATCACCAATGGTTTTGGCCACCTTAGCCTCATTGACTAGCTCTTATGAGAGATTTCATTGTGCTTCGGTCCAAGTGTTTAACCAACGCATTGGCTTTAAATGTCGCTATGGACTACAGTCCGCCTAGAAAAGGTCATGCCTCACCACTTCCTTTACAAGCTTTAGCTTCTCAAGCAACTTGACGACTTAAAATGACACGATTCCTAAGTTTCTCTCATTGAAGAGAGGACCACAAGGGCGGCTCTAATTTGTATTGAGACATATTACATGGAATTTAATGATACAACTCCTGCAAAAATTAAATTACATAAAATCCTATGTCTCAATATCGGCGTACATCAATTCTAAAATTGAAAAATAACACCTAGAGCCAATCGATCAGGATCCATTTATAAAACATATTCAAACATGCTTTGAATCTACCATACAAAACATATGTCAATATCACAATATACATCTATACATACATATAATCACAAAATATGCATAATCAAGAACCATAGGCTTTGATACCAATAGTTGGATCGAGTTTGAAAAGTGAAGAAAAATTAATGAACCACGAACAGTTTGTAGTGAAATATAAAAAATCAAAATAAATATTTAATCAAATTAAATACAAAATCACTCAACGATCATACATATTCAGATATCAAGAAGAGATAGAAACAATTTATACATTTTCTTGTATTGTAGAAAGTCTAATTTTGCGGGACCTAATTATTTGTCTCACGTTCTTCGTTTTTGAGATTCACAGAATTTCAATTTATCTTCACACCAACGACAATCCATAGGATTTAGAAGTATATCTCACAAGAATATTGTTAGAAATAGAGTGTAGGCTGTGTGAACAACTGAGGAAGGAAAAATAATTTTTTCTCTTCCTCTTCTAGTTTTCGGCGGCAACTGTAGGGAGGGGGAGAAACTCTTTTCTACTAAAAAATATCACACATTGTGATTAAAGTTAGGTTAGAGATGCAATCCTGATGCAATCTCTTATATAATAATTATTGAATTTATACATATACCTTTATATGTTAAATTCCGAAAATTATCTATTGTACATTGTTATCTATGATTTTTACATCTCTCCCCTACAACGAAGACTGTGTCCAAATTCATTAATTCAAATTGATAAATTAAATTGGTCCCTATCAATTAATTTCTTTGATTTACTAATTATCTAATAATTAGTAAATAACAAATTTATTAATTTAAACATTAATTTTTCTCTTAACTAATTTAGTAATAACACCCATCTCATATGAGTTCAAAAAGTGTACCTTGATCCAAAATACGTTTTTGGTCCAACTAACGTTGTTTCTCATTCCTGTTCATATGAGCTACTCTTGAGATTGAATGGACCCATATGAACAAAGCTATGAGATTCAAAGACTCGTCTAATTTATCTCAATTAATTCACTACCTATTTAATCTTGACATCGTACGACTCCATTATAGGTCCGATGTGAAAAAAATTCAATTCATGCGCGTTACATTTTTTGTTAGTGAAAATAAACATTTTCATTTCACGGTCCACAAAATTGTTTATGATGTTACCCTTCTTGAATATCAGTAACAAGAGCGAGATGTAAAATTATTATTTTTAACCCTTTAGTTATTATTTCCTTAACTTCTTTATTGACTGTGAATAAGAAAGAGATAGCAGTGAAGTGTCTCGTACAATTCACCATGTTTGATTCATTTTATTGAGTACCTGGCCATGTTTATTTATTCACACACTCATCAATAAAGTATAAGGCGATGTTGTTGCTTTTGCAATCTCGTCATGAATTTCATATCTGTGAATCACGTAACTCTTATATTGCTTAATAACGATCTCAACAGTCGAGGTATTGTCCAACAGTTCATACTCACTCCTTTGGTGAACATGTAACTAAGTCAAGTTCTGCATTCACCTCAGGATTAAGGTAGTCATGACAATACCCTTAAGTCTTAACAATTAGATTTATTGCTAGATAAATGATTTTGCTCTAAACTAATTTATTACTTGTCTATCCAACATGTTCCATAACATGTCTAGGTCAACCGTTAGAATCTCCACTCCCATGCCCCGAGACTGACATCCTTGGGTTCAACCTAATAGCCGTAACTAGACTCAATTGTCCAGTTAATCCTAAGACTGTGAATAATATTTTGAACTATCTCAAAAGAGTTTGTCTGGAATATCTCTCAGTCTTTACTTTTCTTTCATTGATGGTAGTTCCAAGAATTAAACAAATTATAAACACACTTTAAGCAAAAAAAACTTTCATTTATTCATAAAATTTAGTAATACATAAATGTCAAAGAAATAACTAAATACTCCTAAATAGTTATTACTGTTGGAATTATGTTCATAAAGTAGGGTGTAATTACTCTTTATGATTTAGTTATTTCTCTGACATTTGGTATTACTGAATTTAATGAATATTGGAAGTTTTTCTTTTAATTAAAGTGTGTTTATAATTTACTCAAGTCCTGGAACTATTATCAACGTTAGAAGAGTAAAGACAGATGAGACTTCCAGATAATCTCTTCTAAAATACTTTAGAATGATATTCACAGTCTCAAGATCGACAACAGTTGGACATGTTATGGAATATGTTGAATAGACTAGTAACAAATTAGTTTAGAGTAAAGCTATTTATCTAGCTCTAAATCTAATTGTTACACCTTAAGGGTGTTTTCATAACATGTCTAGGTAAACCGTTAGTTTATTTACACCGACAGAAAATATTACGCGCATGGATTTAGAGTTGATTCGGCATCAGACTTATAGTGGAGTCGTACGAGGTCTGGATTAAATGGGTCGGGAATTTATAGAGATAAATTCGTCGAGTATTTGAATCCTATAACTTTATTTATATGAGTCCATTCGGTCTCAGGAGTAGCTCATAAGGACAAGAATGAGAAACTACACCAGCTGGACCAATAACAAATTTTGGACCAAGGTATACTTCCTGAACCCATATGTGATGGGTGTCGTCATTTAATTAGTGAAGAGCAAAATTGATGATCAAATTAATTAATTGTTATTTTTTATTATTAGATAATTAATAAATAAAAGAAATTAATTAATTAATTGATGATGATTATTTAATTTATCAATTTAGATTGATGAATTTGGACACAGTATTAGCTCTACATAGATGTAAAATTTGACAATTACGGTAAAGGGAGGAGAATTTTGGCAATTTATAGTATAGGGGTATATATGTAAATTTGTAATATTTATATAAGGAATGATATTAGGGTTGCTTCCCTAAGTGTGCTAACACAACTCTAATCACATTGTGTGATTACACAGAGATAAAAAGCAGTTTCACTCCCTCCGTCCTTGTTGCCGCCAAAATCTATTGTAGAGGATAAGAAAGAATTTTTTGTTTCTTCTTCTGTTGTTTTGAGAGCCCACACTCAATTCCTGATGACATCGTATTGAAATATACTTTTGAATCCTATGAGTGGTTGTTGGTGCGAAGATCGATTCAAGTTCTATGAAGAACGAAGAATGCAAGATGATTAATAGGATTCCACCAAGTCAGAAATTCTCCAATACAAGAAATGTATGAATTTATTTCTTCCTCCTCTAAATATGTTAATCAAAATATGTGTGATCACAAAAATTTTATATTTAATTTGATTAAATGTTGTTGTGAATTTTTTTTTATTTTCTGCCCATGAACCGTTCGTGGTTCATTGATTTTTCCTTAAAATTTTAAAACTTGATCTAACAATTGGTATTAGAGCCTTGGGTTCTTGATTGTACATATTTAGTGATTTAACGTATGTGTCAATGTATGTTGAATATTGGAATATAATTTTGTATGCTAGATTCAAAGTATGTTTGAATGTGTTCTATGAATGGATCCTGATCTATTGGCTCTAGGTGCTTTGTTTTCAATTTTAGAATTGTTGTACGCCAAAATTGAGGAATAATTTTATGTAATTTAATTTTGCAAAAGTTGTATCGTTAAATTCCATATAATCCATGTTCTCAAAGAAAAATCAACGTCGACGTTATCGTTGTCGCCGTTCACCACCACCGCCGCTTTCCGTCTTCACCATCATTGTCGCCGCCTGCCGGCTACCGTCCACTACCGTGCCATGCGCTGATGGTTACGTAATTGTGTTGGAAACTTTTGGGTTTTTAGAAACCAAGGGGTTTTGGAAACCTAAGGATTTAGGAAACTATAGGATTTTAGAAACCTTAGAGTTTTCGAAACCCTAGTGTGCACATGGCCATATTGGGCCATTGAGCGAGCGTGGATCCACTAAACCTATTGAGGTGTTGGAGTAAGCAAGGGTTGAAAAAATAAATCAATTGAGATTTGATTCTAAACCCAATCCAGTCCTTAAAAATTAATCTTATTTAATTTGGTAATTTTTCAAAACTAATTAATTGAAATTTATTTTAAATAAATCAATTGGTTAATTTTCTTAGTAATTTATTTATTAAAGTAAAGATTATTGGGAAATTAATTTTAAATTGAAATTCGAATTTTACATATGGTATTGGACCTTTGTAAAGAGTTACAAATAGGTTAGACTTCATGAAGGAGGAGGAGACAATTACAGATGCCATTAAGATTAATTTTTAAATTATTGTAATTTATTTATTATTCTATTTTATGGGGTTTAATTAGAAATGAGCCATAAAGAGGTTAATTTTCAGTGGATGATTTATTATTAATCTCGTATCATCATATAACATGTCATATAGAAATAGGGATATGTCAATATCAAACTGCCATGTAGCATATACATGCATCATTGTTGTTTAAATTTATAATCGTTTATATATTTAAATACAATGTGAATTTTATAAAAGTTATAAATTTTAAATTCTGATTAAAATTTTATTAAAGTTTATAGTTTTCAAAACTTGTTTTTTTCAAATTAATAAAGAGTTATGTTTTTGAAAAAGCAATGAAAACCTCAATTTTTTAAAAACTAAGTGGGAAAGTGGTTTACGTTGAAATGTTCCCAAGGTCCCCAATGCAAACTTGATCGTGGCATGAGGATTGGTTAAGAGCTGACCTAGCGGTCCTCTTTTCAGTGGGTGAAACTTGGGAATCGTGTCGCTCTAAGTCATCAAGTTGCTTGAGAAGCTAAGGCTTGTAAAAGAAGTAGTGCGGCAAGACCGTTCCTAGACGGGCTGTTAGTTCATAACAACCTTTAAAGCCGATGTGTTGGTTAAACACTTAGACTGAAGCACATGGTAATCTCTTATAGGAGCTAGTCAATGGGGCTAAGGTAACCAAAATCATTGGTGATTGGTAAAGTTAGATGTAGTGACATCTTGAAAGCGTTAACCAAACAAGAGGAGTCTCGATGCGATATGAGATAGCTTTGGAGTTATCCTTAGATGAGACAAGCTATCGTTGTTGATCGTAACATCATAGAAGAAATATGTTTATTGCATTTTTAAATACTTAAGTATTTGCATCATGCATCATACTTTCTTAAATGATTGAGTGTTTATTTACACCACTTTATTTATTCTTTTTAGTAATCATGTCGCTATCCTCACTCTCAACAATCTTAAGTGTGAACAAACATATTGGTGAAAATTATGTGGATTGGAAACATAATCTTGATATCGTGCTAACGGTAGAAAAGCACAACTTCGTTCTCACCACCCATTGTCTCCTTGAGCCTATTGCTAAATCAACTCAAGAGATAAATGATGCTTATACTTCTTGGCTGCGTTATGATGAGATAGCCAAGTGTTCCATCTTAGCTTCGGTTAGCAATGTGTTGCAAGAACAACATCAGAACATGGGAACTGCCTCTGATATGATGTTGAACATCACCGAAATATTCAGGGATTAGGGTCGTTAAGCCAAACATGCAGTTGTGTGAAACTTCATGAACTACATGATGAAAACTGGAATTCCTATCAGAGAACATATGATGTTGATCATTTGTTATCTGAATGTGATGGAGATCATTAGGGCAAAGATAGATTGTGAGACTCAAGTTGATATGATCCTTGAGACCCTGCCTGACACTTTTGAGAACTTCAAACTTAATTATCTGATATATAAGTTGAGGTACTAACTTCCTGAGGTTATGAAGGAATTACAAGCTGCTGAGACCTTGTTTTAGAAGGGCAAGAGAAAATCTAGATAGACAAACTTTACTGAAAGCAAGCCTTCCACCTCCAGCACCAAAAATAAATACAAGAGAGGTCTGAAGAAGGCTAAGAAGCAGAATTGAAAAGCTGCGAAAGGCAAGGGCACTACAAAAGTGGACAAGTCGAAAGAAAAGTTTCATCACTGTGGAACCGCTGGCCATTGGAAACGCAATTGCCCAGATTATCTCAAGGAGCTAAAATCCAAAGGTACGATACTTGTTATTGAGGTGTGTTATGTGGCTGACTCTACTTTTTCATGGATTGTAAACTTTGAGCCACTAACCGTATTTGTTGTTCCCTAGAGTGGTTCAGAGAAACCAAAAGGCTTAACGAGGGCGAGTTTAGCTTCCTAGTTTTTTGGAACTATTAAATTGTATTTTTTAGAAATATTAAACTGTCATTTGATAACAATTAAATTGTCATTTAATAGCAATTTTATGGTTTTGTCAAATATTTATTATATCCCAATTTTTTGGAAGAACCTTATTTCAATAACTAGTTTGATTGAGCAATGATTTTCTTTAAATTTCATTGATAATGATATTAGTATTTTTAGAAATAATTGCTTGATCACTACTGCACGTTTGATAAATCAAATGTTCTATGTAAAACCGATAGTTCCAATGATATGTGATACTGAAGTAAATATTGATTTACAAAGAGATAGTTAATGGTTGAAGTCTGACTCAATGGATCTAACCTAGTTGTGACACATACGTCTTGGCCATATTAGCCTAGACAAGATTAAAAAACTTGTTCCATTGCAAACTTTAAGTGTGAGATCACAACCCACATGTGAATCTTGTACAGAAGGCAAAAATGACCGAGATACCCTTTTCAGTGAAGGATGAAAGAGCCACTCAATACCTCGAACTCATACATACTGATGTATGTGAGTCATTGATTATCCAAGCAAGAAGTGGTTATGAATACTTCGTAACCTTCACTAATGACTACTCGCATTGTTGACATGTTTATCTAATGCATAAAAAGTCTGAAACCTTTGAAAAGTTTAAAGAGTACAAGGCTATGGTTGAGAAGTAATTAGAAAAACAAATGAAAACAATGCAATCCGATCATGGTGGAAAGTATTTGCTAGGAGAGTTCAAAGATTTTCTTAAGGAAGAATGTATTCTTTCTCAACTTACAGCATCTGGCACTCCAGAACAGAATGGTGTGTTAGAGAGAAGGAATCAAACTCTTATGATTATTGTTAGATCCATGATGATAAACTCATCTCTCCAAATTCGTTCTAGGGATATGCCTTGGAAACAAGAGCATATATTCTGAACCAAGTTCTGTCAAAGATGGTACCTGGTATGTCATATGAAAGATGGAATGGACGAAAGCTGTCTATAAGCCACCTTAGAGTATGAGGATGCTCAACACATGCTCTGAGATCGAAGACAGGCAAGTTGGCCAATCGATCAGAATTATGCATGTTTGTAGGATATCCCAAGGGAATGAAGGGGTAAGTCTTTTATAGTCTAACCGACAAGAAAACATTCATTAGCGTGAATGCACATTTTCTTGAAGAATACTATATAAGAAGTGTGAAGCTGAGAAGCACACTTGTGCTAGAAGAATTATTGAGTGGGAAGACTCTGACTCTTCAATCAGGAACTGTTCCTGATTCAATAATGGAAGAAGTACAGTAGGAGCAAGAGCCTATGGAGCCTCGACATAGTGGGAGGGTTATGAGATAACCTGACAGGTTCATGTCTTATGGAGATGCCTTAACAAAAATCTCAGATAAGGATCATGATGGGCCTATTTCCTACCCATAGGACATGACTGATCTTGAAGTAAATCTACAACATGAAGCCATGAACGTTGAGATTCAATCGATGTACTCGAACAAAGTCTAAAACTTGTAGATCTTCTTGAAAGGGTAAAAGACGTAGAGTGTAAATGGATTTATAAGAAAAGGGAGGTCTGGATGGGGAGTGGAGATATTCAAATCGAGGCTAGTAGCCAAGGGCTACACCTAAAAGAAATGTATTGACTATGAGGATACCTTCTTGCCGGTGGCCATTATTAAATCCATCCGAATTCTCTAGTCCATTACTACTACCCTCGATTATGAAATCTGGCAGATAGACGTCAAGACTTCTTTTTCTTAATGGAAATCTTAAAGAGCGTATTTACATGACTCAACTAGACGGGTTCATGGAGAAAGGCAAGTGTCACAATCGTGGAATATTAAATTTGACAAAACTGTTAAGAACTTTAGTTTTGAACAGTTAGTGGATGAACCCCGTATGTATAAGTTGATATACGAAGGGAAAGTGATTTTTTTGTCTTGTACACGGATGATATTCTACTCAATGCCTTTGTCTTATGCATTCAGATCTTTCGAGATAGTAAGAAAAGACAATTGGCATTGTCTCAAGCATCATATATTTATAAGGTGATCGATAGATTTAATATACAAGACTCTAAGAAAGGATATCTTCCTATTAAGCATGGAGACAACCTCTCCAAGGAACAGTCTCCCAAGACTCCTCAAGAAGAGGAAGACATGAGACAGATTCCCTTTGCCTCAGCGTAGGAAGTTTCATGTATGTGATACCGTACTAGGCCAGACATTTGCTACAGACATAAATTTTTTTATGTTTAAAAAAAAGAATTTACAGTTAGAAAAAACTAATACTCCCAAAGAGAACATTTTTTATCACTCTTCCTTATTTTTTAAAAATGAACTATTTCTCTAAATGAGACATTTTTTTATTGTTTTAGAAAACAACCCAAAAGTTTCTTATTTGCACAAGTGATCGAATTTAAGATCAGTAGCAGGTCAGTGAATGTCGTGGAACATGATTCGACGAGTGAATTGTGGCACAAGTGACTTGGACACATGAGTTAGAAAGGACTTGAGATCTTAGGCAAGAAGTGGCTCCTCCCTAATATAAAAGATACTTCAGTTAATACCTGTGCACATTGTTTAGAATTACCTGGAATCGTATCCATTTTAAGATGCAAAGTCCCAAGCAAACCAAAAGGCCTTCGCGAGTAGGCAATGGACAAGAAGGTGAACAATATATGCATCCATTCCATTACACATGGGACACAATAAATTAACAATCATATATGAGTATTGTTGATGCCAGAAATCTCAACAGTAATGTTGCATACAACCTCCTCTTCACACGTGGGTGTGGTGAGTCGTTTCCAATCTAATCTTGGACTCGAGCATTAAAATTCTATCAAGCATATTCTCAAGTATCTTAGGACAATGAGGAACTATGTGCTTGTGTATTTAGGTAATGACTTGAATATGATGGGTTATATTGATTCTGATTTCCAAGCAGAATAAGATTCTAGGAGGGCCACTTCAAAATCGATGTTTACCATGAACGGTGAAATAGTAGTATGGAGAAGTATCAAGCGATCTTACATTGCTGATTCTACCATGGAAGCTGAGCATGTGGCAGCTTGTGAAGCTATAAAGGAGGTTGTATGGCTTAGAAAGTTCTTGAAGACTCTGGAAGTTATTTCAGAAGTTGACAAGCCTATGACATTTTATTACGATAACAGTGGGACTGTAGCAAACTCGAAGGAACCAAGGAGCCATAAAAGATTCAAACACATAGAGCATAAGTATCACCTTATCAAAGAGATTATTCTGCTTGGAGATATTGTTGTAATACACATATCGACGGTCAACAACCTGGAAGATCCATTCACGAAGATTTTAAGCAGTAAAGTCTTTGATGGTCATTTGGAGGACATGAGGATATGGGATTGTACACACCTACTTTAGTCCAAGTGGGAGATTGTTGGAATTATGTCCATAAAGTAGGGTGTAATAACAATTTATGATTACTCAGTTATTTCTATGACATTTTGTATTAATGAATTTAATGAATGAATGAAAGTTTTTATTTAATTAAAGTATGTTTATAATTTAATCAAGTCTTTGAACTATTATCAATGTAAGAAGAGTAAAACCAGATGGGTCTTCCACACAAACTCTTCAGAAATAGTTCAGAATATTATTCGCAGTCTTAGGATCGACTGGGCAATCGAGTCCAATTACAACTCTTAGGTTGAACCAAAGGATGTCGGTCTTGGGGCATGAGGGTGCCTTAGACATGTTCCTTGAATAGACCGATAACAAATTAGTTTAGAGAAAAGCTGTTTATCTAGCTTTAAATCTAATTTTTACACCTTAATGGTATTTTCATAATTACTTAATCCTGAGGTGAATATGAAACTTGTCCTAGTTAGTTGTGATCTTTAATACACCAAAGGAGTGAGTTCGAATTGCCAGACAATACCTCGACTATTGGGATCGTGATTCAACTATGTTGGAGTTGTGTGATTCACATATATGAAAATATTGTTGCAAAAGTAACAATATCACTTTATGCTTTATTGATGAGTGTGTGAATAAATAAACTGGGCCTGGTACTCGATGAGATTAGTCATCAATAAGATATTGTGAATAGTACGAGACATTTCGCTGATATGTCTTTCTTATTCAAAATCAATAAAGAAGTTAAGAAAATAATAATAATGGGGGTAAAAAAATAATTTTACATTCCATTCTTGTTACTGATATTCACGAAGGGTAATATGTAAAAATATTCTATGAACTATAAAATAAAAAAGTTTATTTGCATTGACAGAAAATGTAGCGCGCATGAATCTAGAGTTGATTCGGCATCAGACCTATAGTGGACTCGTACGATGTCAAGATTAAATAGGTCAGGAATTTTTAGAGATAAATTCACCGAGTATTTAAATCCTATAACCTTATTTATGTGGGTTCATTCGATCTCAAGAGTAGTTCATAAGGACAAGAATGAGAAACAACACCAGTCGGACCAAAACGTGTTTTGGACCAAGGTATACTTTCCGAACTCATAATGATGGGTGGGTGTTGTCACTTAATTAGTGAAGAGAAAAATTGATGTTCAAATTAATTAATTGTTATTTTCTAATTATTGAATAATAAGTAAATAAAATAAATTTAATTAATTAATTTATGGAGATTAATTTAATTTATCAATTTAAATTGATGTATTTGGATATAGTATTGGCTCTATGGAGATGTAAAATTTCAGCAATTATAGTAAAGGAAGGAAAATTTACAATATAGGGGTATGTGTATATATTATATAATCTTTATATAAGGAACGGCATTAGGGTTGCCTCCTTAAGTGTGTTAACACAACCTTAATCACATTGTTTGATTACAAAAAGTAAAGAAAGTAGTTTCTCTCCCCCCTTCCTTGTTGCTGCTGGAATCTATTGTAAAGGAAGAGAATGGAACTTTTCTTCTTCCTTTGTTATTTTTAGAACCCACACTCAAATCCTGACAATATCCTACTGAGATATACTTTTAAATCCTACGATTGGTTGTTGGTGTGAAAATTGATTCAAATTCTACGAAGAACGAAGAACGCAAGACGATCAATATGATTCCACCAAGTTAGAAATTCTCCGTTATAAGAAAGGTATAAATTTATTTATACCTCTTTGTTAATCTAAATATGTGTGATTATAAAGGTTTTATATTTAATTTGATTAAATTTTGTTGTGAAAATTTTCCGCCCACGAACCATTCGTGGTTCATTGATTTTTCCTTCAAATTTTAAAATCTGATCCAACAATTACAGCCTACTTTATGGACATAATTCTAACACACCATAATATCATCAATGAAGACAATCACAAAAGAAACTCTTTGAACACCTTGTTCATCAAACCCATAAAGGTTGTCGGAGCATTAGTCAATCCAAACGATATCACCGCAAACTCGTAATGGTCATAATGAGTACGCAACGCTATCTTAGGAATATCGTCATCTCGAATCAGGAGCTGATCGTAAGCCGATCTCAAATCAATCTTAGAGAATACTAATGCTCCCTGAAGTTGATCAAACAAATCCTCAATTTGCGTTAACAGATACTTATTCTTGATAATGACTCTATTCAACTTTCTATAGTCACTACATATACTCATTGATCCATCTTTATTTTTAACAAATAATATTGGATCACCCTAAGATGAAATACTCAGCCTAATGAAACCCTCATCCAGTAATTCTTGAAGTTGGTACTTAAGTTCTTTCAACTTTATAGGAGCCATACGATATAAAGCTTTAGATATAAGGGTAATGCTTGGTACTAACTCAATACAAAAATATCTCCGGAAGAGGAGGAATTCCCGGCAAATCATCAGGAAAAATATCCAAAAATCCATAAACGACTGGAACTAATCTAATATCCACATGTGTCTTAGTTCTATCCACAACATAAGCTAAGTAACCCCAGTTACCATGATAAAGTAGGCGCTATTCCTGTAAAGCAGATATACCTTTCGGTATAGGTCATTGTTGAGATCCCCTAAACTTGAAGCTAGGTTTACTTGGAGGTAAGAATCGAACTTCCTTTCGATAAAAGTCTATGTTGGCATAGTTAGCAGCCAACTAGTCCATCCCTAGGATTACGTCAAATTCATGCATCCCTAGGACTATAAGTCTAGCATACATAACATGATCTGCTATCATCACTAAATAACTCTCTAACGCCTTATTAGTGCGTGGATCCAAAATCAATCAATGTAATAGTTGAATGTCCTAGTACAAGTAATGTACCTGCTACAACTGTATCCGATAGCTCTACTACCTGGCGAGTTTGTGCGAAAACCTTCCCTTTTGATGTATCTTCAATGACGTTGCTATTCTATCCTTGAGCAAGTAAATGGCACTATCTGAGGTAATGCCCAGTCTTTCCACACTTAAAGCAAGTGTTGTTCACCTTAAACCCTAGGCGTTGTGGTGCTTGTTACATGGAGCTCACAATGGATTTGATTTTATTGCCTGCCATTTTATGTTGTGGGGAGCCGAGTGAGAATTATGAGGTTTTCTCTTCCCACGAAATGACTACTCTGACTATGGTGGTGCATGAGGTGGAAGATTTTGTTCTATCAACAAGGTTGCTTCAACTACCGTTGCATAAGTGGTGTGCTTATAGAGCGGCACATAACCCTTTATCTCTAGACAAAGTCCCCTTTTAGATGTCTGATCCTTCTTGATCTAACTGTCAACGTAATGCGTGGAGTAGCAAGATAATTCCTCGAACTTTCTTTCAAAATTAGCAACAATCATATTACCTTGCACCAACTTAGAAAATACGGCCTCCTTGCTTGCCCTGACTGTGATCGGAAAATACTTCTCAAAGAACAACTCCTTAAATCGATCCCAAGTCATTAGATTATGCACAAGATCATGAGCTCTTTGTGTGAGCTCCCACCATTTTTGAGCTTCTTGTGTTAGCGTAAAAGTTGCATAAATAACCTTTTGAATCTTAGAACACAGCGTAAACTAGAAGATCTACTCCAATCTCATATTCCAATCATTAGCTAACAATGGATCAGACGAGTGACCATCAAATTTGGGCAGGTTCAGCCTCCTGAATGTGTGGATCAGCTGCATGTTGACCGCTGTCATTTGTTGCAGTTACTGTGGTTGAGCTGGGTGAGTCGTCGCTGAGTACCTCTACAACTCCAAAAATTCTTGAAACATTTTGATCATGGTTCATGGAGGGTTTATAGCAGGATCGACCGGTGCGTGATTATTGTTTCTCGTAAGGGGAGCCATTATTCTGCTACCCACAAAGGTCAAGACTTACCAAAAGCCTACTATTATCGCGCAAATGCAACATAAACGTAACAAGCATGCCGAAATGAAACTAAAGCACGTCATACTGAATCAATAATTAAAACACATATAACATGCGTACCTAACTTGTAAGGTGATGGTGGAGCAGAGTGAGCGACATGTCATAGTTTTTTCACTAATAAAAGTCTACAAAATCTAAAACCTTTGCTCTGATACCGAACTGTGACGCTCTGATTTTTTAGGGTTAAACGTGCGTGTAATTTCATAATTAAAAAATTCTCAATTCAATTGAAACCCTAATTTAAGAAAATCCCCAAATTGAAAATCCTAATTTTGTCCTAACATTAACATTAAAACAGCAGAGGTTAAATTATTTTAAGAAAATATCTATTCCATAAACTGTAATAAACAATATAATAATTTGTATTAAAGTCAATCACGAAAATCCATAAAATATGAAAGTCAAATATATTATCATAGACTAAAGTTTGAAAATTCATAAATTTCTAAATCAACTAGAAGTTAACTAAAATCTTTCTGTAATGTCATATCATATGATCATAATTTAACATAAATATCTTAATTCTACTAGCTATGGTAGTCCCTTACTCATACTACTCGCCATCATCTGCAATAGAATCATCTATGGGGTGAGTATTAAAAATACTCAATAAGTAAACCCACATACTAATAAGTTTCACATGACATAAATATAAACATATAACTCATGCAACTTTAATTTAACACATTTACTTGATTATTAAATCAGATAAAGTACTTGTCATTAACATAATTGATTTTATGGTTAACATATAACTTGAACTTGTACTAATACTTGTACTTGCTTGATTATAATTCGACTAGGCATATCCCCTGATTAACAACCTAACAAGAATTGTTTCACACTTAAACTTGAACTTGTAACATGAATGTGAACATGATGATTGGGTGTCCTAAAACTTGGTGTCACTTAAAGTTATCTGAACCTTAAGGATGCTAACATGAACATAGTGACACCCAACCGTATAGCTGATAACATGATGTGAACAATCTGGTTACTTGATAACCAAGGGACATGACTAAACCTACCTCTTATTTAGTTATTACTTTACTTGAGTTAAGATTCATAATTCATATATTATAACATATACATCAGTAAACATATAACTTGTTCATGAACATAAATGATATAACTTAAAATATAATTATACATACCATGATAAATAATTTCATCATAATATAGAAAAATAAATAAAACACTATCATAAGATTGAGCAACATAAAGAAATAATAAAAGAAACCTTACATTATATATGCTGCATTTATAACATATAAACCGAATTACTATGTAAGTCTAATTACATGGATTTGCTAGAATTAAAGTTAGCAACAAACGACTTGAAATCCAAGGATCCCAGATTATAGAATATTCATATATGAACTATAATTATTTAATCAACTAGGTTCAGGTAGTCTGAACCGGTTCATTTCTGTTGTTTTAGGTCAATTCAGTTTGGTTAGGTTAAATGGAGTTTGGTCTTGTTGGGTTCAACCAGTTAAGGTTGGTTTGGCTGGACTGGTCTGATCTAGTCTGACTGGACCAATTCAATTGAACTAGATTAGGCTGGGAGAAATTTGGGTCCAGTCAAAATCAACTAGGTCACAAGACCCAGTTGCAGTCCATGCCATGAGTGAACAAAAAGAAAGAAAGAAAGAAAGAAAGAGAGGAAATTAAGCTTACCAACAATGAAGACGACAATGCAATTTGGAGAAGATGATGATGGAAGGCTGCCATGGAAGGAAAAGAAAACAAGAAAAATAGGGATTAGATCAGAGAGAGTGACAAAACAAAGAGAAAAGAAAAGGAAATAGAGAGACTGAAATCTTAGGGAGAGAATGAAAAAGATTAAGCTTACAGAATTGATGGACGGTGGTGATGCAGTGACGACTCAAAACAGAGACGCAATAGGACAAATTGTTGGAATTTGAAGAATATAAATTCAGGTTTGGATAATTATAAATATAACATTTGAAATAGAAAATCTGAGTTGAGAAATAGAGAAAAATAATGAAGAGAATGAGGAAAGAGGAAAATAGCTTACTGGAGGAGACCAACAATGGAGATGCTGCCACCGAATGAAATGAAGAAGAATGTAGAGGAAACAGAGGGTTTCACTAGAAAATTAGAACAAAAATTGAGATTGAAGCACTACAACAGAAAATGTCTTTTACAGGGGGCCAAAACCCCTATAAGTGACGTTTTGTAGCGTTTTGGAAAACCTTGTTTCTCCGAGCACTATAGTAGGTCCCTGAAGAGAATGAGTTTGAATGGAGCCCCTTTAAAAGAATAGACTTTTTATAGGGTCCTTTGCCCGCTGTAAAAATTCAGGTCTTTTACAAGGGTTTTTGCCCGCTGTAAAAAGTCAGGTCTTTTACAAGGGTCTTTGCCCGCTGTAAAAATCTTGGTGTTCTATGAAATATTAGTATTTGTAGGGTTTTCTGCCCCTTACAAAAAATGTCAGGTCTTTTACAAGGTTTTATCGTTATTAAATTCTACTGATGTCGATTTTAATACCACATGTAAGAAATGACATTTTCATTCTAAAATTAAAATGTACTCATAATAAAAAGAGAATTCTAAATAATATATATATATATATATATATATATATATATATATAATTTAAAGGATTCTTACAAATTATTTCATAAAAATCACAAAGATCAACAAGTCTTTTACAAGTTTCACTTAAAGTCATCTAAATCTAATTTATAAGTACGAAAAGAAGTTACTAATTCAAAAAGTGACACGTCTCCTCCAACATGTTCTAACCAAAAGAAGTCATGTCTCACAAAATGAGCTTTCATTCCATCATTCTTATGGTGTAGGCCAGGAAAAGATATTGAAACGAGTGAAAAGCAATTCACTGCATATACAAATCTACAACATACATCAGCCAAATCATTAATTAAAAACCACGGACATGAAGGAGAGATGATTGGTCAGATCAATTATCCTTGAAATTAACATGAAAGAGTACGAGAGAGTTAAAGTTGGGGGTGAAACTACTTGAAAATACTATTAAGCCATACCTCATGCTCCAAGCACCCAATATTTCTTCTTGGCCTACATTTAAGTATCAAATCACAATACATCCTAATAATACACAAGATGGGGAAACTCTCTTATGAAAACTGAGGCTGGCGTACATGGATCTCAGAACTTAACTTCCTTCTGAATTTGACTCTCTCATTTTCCGGACTTGGATCTTAACTTCCTTCCAAATGTTTTACCATCATAGGCGATGCTTTATTTTGTATTTGCTTTTGTAAGTCCTTATGGACCTTAGCTTCCATACTGTTTCTCAGTTTTATTCAATTGAGACATACTTGCATGCTTAAATTTTTATATTAGTCTTGAGATTCATATTTTATGTTTGTACTCGACTTCATGTGTTGTTGTGGAGTTAAGTCTGATCGCGTATCGTGTTCGCTTCCTTTCGAAAGAGCACAAGTTAATATGCACTGTCGTGTGGTTTGGCCTATATGCATTTAGTTGGCGTAATTCTTGTGTTCGCTTCCTTTGGAAGAGCATGAGTCAATATGAATTGTCATGGGGTTTGACCTCTATACAAATAAGTATACTCCTTGTGTTCACTTCCTTTGGAAGAGCGCAAGTTAATATGCAATGTCGTAGGGTTCGGCCTCTCTGTATTTGATTAGGATAGGAACTAATTTAAACATTCATTATTTGAGATAAAAACCAAATACATCACGAATAATACATTTTTAAATGTTCGGCATTCCATGGGTGTTAGAGGGTGTTACCTTCAGCATCCTGCAGCTCGTAGCATCCTGGCCTAATTATCCTTCTGATTCTCCATGGTCCATCCTAATTAGGGCTCAATGATCCTTTGATATGGTTGCTCCTAATTTTTTCTTTCCTTAAGACAAGATCTCAAACTTTGAAAGACCGAGGTTTGACCGTCGAATTATAATACTTAGCTACTCTTTGTTGATAGGCCAGAGATTTTAATCGGGCTACTTCTCGTTGCTCTTCAATCATGTCTGAGCTGATGCAGTTGGCTTCTTCCTTCTCTTCTTCTGAGTGTATCATCTAACAGTGAGTTGGGAGCCTAATTTCCACCGGAATCATTGCTTCCACTCCAAGAACCATTGAGAAGGGGGTTTCTCTTATGGAGTTTCTAGAATTGGTTCTATAGGACCACAACACTCCTAGGAGCTCTTCCATCTAGTTTCCCTTTTATTCTTCTAACTTCACCTTGAGGGAATGCTTAACATGTCCGAACACTTGCGGATGCGCTGAGGGTGACCTAAGGTGTTTGATTCCAAAGCCTGAACAAAAATGATTGAATTTGGAGTTGTCAAACTATTTCCCATTGTTAGTTTTCACCACGTAGGGTATGCCAAACTGACAAATAATATTTCTTCTAGATAAAGCTCAGTCTTTTTCTCCGTGATGGTGACCAGTGGTTCTGCTTCAGCGCATTTGGTGAAGTAATCTATTACTACGACGACAAACTTTACTTGCCCCTTTCCTGCGGGCAAAGCTCCGATCAGATCTATTCCCCACTAGGCAAAAGGCCATGGGCTTATTATCAGTGTCAATTCTTCAGGAGGCTGTCGAGAAATCGAGGTGAACCTTTAACATTTGTCCCATTTTTTGACATATCTTCTGGTGTCTTCCTTCAGTGTTGGCTAGTAATAGCCCTAACTGATTAATTTATGAGCTAAAGCTCATCTTTCGAGACAGTTTCCACAGATCTTTTCATGCACTTCTTACATGATATTTTTAGCTTCTTTCTTTCCCAGGCATATAAGGTACGAGAGAGAGAAACCTTTTTGGTATAAGATTCCCTCCATTAGAATGTATCATGCTAAAGCATACCTGATTCGCATGGCTTCATTTTTATTTGCGGGTAATTCTTCTTCTTTCAAGAATTTGATAATTAGGTCAAACCATTCTTCTTCTGCAATGCTGAAATAATTGATCTCTGTCACTTCTGAACTGGGTGAGGGGAGATATTTGACTAGAATCATCCTGTTTAGCTCGTATCCTGAAGTTGAGGCGAGCCGCGCTAGTGAGTCGGCATTGTGATTCTGAGTCCAAGGTATGTGATTAATTTGGTAGCCATGGATCTTGCTTAATAACGATTTCACCTTGGTGAGGAGGGAATCCATTTGTGCTTCCTTGCTCTGGAACTCTCCTTTCACCTGTCCTATTACTAGTTTAGAATCGCTAAATATTTTGATGTTCTTCACTTTGAGTGCTACATCTAATCTTAGCCCTGCTAACAAGGCCTCGTACTCGGCCTCATTATTGGTGGCCTTGAATCTAAATCTTAAAGCATACGCGAGGCGGATTCCTTCTAATGATACAAGGATTAAGCCTACGCCACTCCCCCTAGAGTTACTAGATCCATCAACAAACGATTCCCATATTGCCTCCTCATCATATTACATGACTGTTAATTCGGCGATAAAGTCGGCCACAGCTTGTGCTTTTATCGTGGTCCTTGGTTCAAACCTTATGTCGTACTCAGATATTTCCATTTCCCATTTTTTTATCCTTCTAGACACTTCAGGCTTCATGAGAACTTGCTTTAGAGGGTATTCCATACGGACAATGATAGGGTGAGCTTGAAAATAGGGCCTCAAATTTCTTCCTACGATGATTAATGCATATACTAATTTCTCCAATTTTGGATATCGGGTTTCCGCACCATCCAATGCCTTGCTGGTATAGTAGATTAGATATTGAACTCTTTCTTCTTCTCTCACAAGTGCTCAACTTATGGCAGAGGCGGACACTACGAGATATAAGTATAAGGTCTCTCGTTCCATAGGCTTACTCAATAGTGGTGGCTCTCCCAAGTAGGCTTTGAGTTGGATGAAGGCATGTTCGCATTTCTCGCTCCATTCAAACTCATTCCATTTCTTTAAGGCTTTAAAGAATGGTAAGCATGTCCATTGCTCTTGAAACAAATCGATTTAAAGCGGCTATCCTTTAAGTGAGCCTCTACACCTCATTCACGTTACGAGGGGATGTCATTTGTATTAGAGCTTGGATCTTGTTAGGATTGGCTTCGATTCCTCTTTGATTGACCATAAATCCTAGGAACTTTCTGGCTCTTACCCAAAAAACACATTTGGTTGGGTTAAGCTTCATGTTATACTTCTGCAATATGGTGAAAGTTTCCTCCAAATCTTGTATGAGTGAAGTGATTATTTTTCTCTTGACGAGCATGTCATCTACATATGCCTCCATATTTCTTTCGATCTTCCCTGCAAACATCTTAAGTTACTCCCGTATTCTTTAGTTCGAATGGCATAACCCTATAGCAATATAAGCCTATTTCTGTGATGAATGACGTTTTCTCCTCATTCGGTGGGTACATTTTGATTTGGTTGTACCTAGAGTACGCATCCATGAAACACAACACTTCGTATCTCGAAGTCGCATCCATCAGATGGTCTATCTTTGGAAGTGGAAAACTTTCTTTAGGACATGCTTTGTTAAGATCTGTGAAGTCTACACACATTCTCCATTTACCATTTGATTTTTTAACCATGACGATGTTAGACAATCATTGTGGGTACTGGACTTCTTTGATAAACCCTGCCTCCAACAGTTTACTGACTTCCTCATTCATCGCCTCACTCCTAGATTTGTCAAATTGTCTCCTTTTTGCCTCACTGGTTTATACTTTAGATCCACTTATAATTGGTGCATGGTCATCTTGGTGATTATTCCCGGCATGTCTTCATGGGACCAGGAGATTACATCTGAATTGTCTTGCAGGAAACTCGTGAGTTCGTATTCCACTTCAGTGGATTGAGAAGTTCCTATCCGAGTGGTTTTTGCTAAGGTGGCCAGGAAAAATATGATTTCTCTCATGTCCTCTATGAGTCTTGCTCAATATAGTTCTTTGACTTTAGCTCCTCGGGTGCATTTAGCTGCTTTGTTTCTGAGTGAAGGTTCGACAATGACCTTTTGAGATGCTTCAGCTTCGGATTCAGATCGGGCTAAATCTCCCTTAAGGACTTTGGCCTCCTCTTGAAATCTGACTTCAGCTTCTTCGTCCATGACTTCTGCAACTTTGGCTTCAATCATTATTTCCTCTTCGTCTTCTGTATCGTTAGACAAGCACAATATTGGAGCTCCTACGTATCTTAATATTGTAGTATAACACTCTCGATATGATCTCTGCCCTCCTCAGATAGTTCGTACCCTGTGGGGGGTTGGGAATTTCATAACTTGATGATATGAGGAAGGACTGGTTCGAGCTGAATGCTCGAAGGGTCACCCTAAGATTTCGTTGTACACTTGGGTGTCTCAGACAACCAAGAACTTGGTCGTTAGATGACTTATTGGTGGAACTCGCCGATTGTCACTGGTAATTCAATGCTTCCGTAAGGAATTATGAATTGTCCACCAAAACCTATGCATTGTCGATTCAAAAACAACATTGTTAGGATCAAGTCCCATTTAGATCAGTGTTTCCATATCTAAAACATCGGTAGAACTTCCACTATCGATAAGAAGGTGATGGACTCTAACATTGGCAATGGCCATAGTCACTACAAGTATGGTTGTCAGGATCACGATCTGAATTACATGATCCTACGATCCTACAAGGGGTGAACGATCTGGATCACATGTAAGAACCATTTTTTACAGGATCGGGCTGGGATCGCGATCTAACACGATCCCAGAACTCCACTGAATCATCTGATTTTTTTGCTTGGGCCAGGCACGGTCAGGCATGGGCTACTCATAAATAACACAAACCCACACTTTTCTCTTTGAAAAAACCCTTTCTCTCTAGATCTCTCACGTCGCCGCCTTCGGTCCTGCAACTGCTTCCAAGCTTGTTCCTTCCCGTAAGTTAATTCTCCATTTTCCAACATCAAGGTTCCCCCCCCCCCTCTCTCTTTCTCTCCCTTATTCTGTTCCACGATTCACAGAATCACAAATCCACAGTTATTGTTTGTATTTTTTTCTGGTTAATTTGTGTTTTCCTCTTTGTTATGTTTTATGGTTTTGTTCTGGTTAATTTGACTTATTTTGTTTTCTTTAATGTTTGAGTTATTTGGTTAATTTGAGTTATTTGTTCAGGGATTAGACAGATGCTTTTATGTTCAGTAGCATTTGCTTGTGTGTTCAGTAAAATTTGAATATATTATCTGTATATTCACTCAGGGATTAGACAGATGCTTTAGAGGGTGCCCCAAATCATATATATTCATAGTTGTTTACAATGGTTGGGCAGTAAATTGTAAAAGATTTCTCTCGAAGAGCTAGAGTTGTATACATTCTCATTGACGTAGATTATTCCCATAATGCACCTAAAAAGTTTATGGATAGCCTCTGAATGGTATACTGAGCACCGACAATAACTGTGATTCTATGAAGACATGAGGCTAGTGTTTTTCTTTACCCATCTCCAGAAGACATGAGGCTAGTGTTTTGTTCTATCTTCTCTGTTCTGTTCTTGTTTTGTTCTCTCTTCTCTATTCTGTTCTTATTCTGAACGTGATAAGGGAGATTGATGGTGATGACACCAATGATGGAAGAATCAATGATGGCATTCATTTTGATGATTAAATGTTATTAAGTTTCCTTGTCTTGAACTTGTTTAATTAAATTTCTTTCTTGAAAACTTACAAGTATGAGAATTTCACTTAATATTATATTGTTTTAGATGACTTGATGTTATCTGCATTTAATAAGTAGATAACTTGATGTTATATAATCATTTTTTTCAATGTATTGAAGTATTATTAGCATAAATATAAATTTTACTAATAAATTATTAAAAATTGGTAGGATCTTACGATCTTCGATCTGATCCCATTATCCACGATCCTACGCCCTTCCACCAATCCTAGGTAGGATCGCGATCCTGACAACCTTAACTATAAGAGCGTCATTGTATGGAAAGTGGACTCCGACGAGATCTTATCTGTGAAAATTAGTTCATCCTGTGCGGGAATAAAGTAACAAGACTCATCAATTTGTTGAATTTCTACGTGTGGATTTTGAGGTGTAACAGATGTGTTTGCTGGTCCAAAAAATGAGACACTTGGCTCACATCTTGTTTGTCTTACCAACGCCTTCCGACTCATGTTCAAATTTCCTCCGTGTAAGCCACCCCAAATGGTTCGTACTTCCTTTGTTGTTGGTGAGAGGGCGGGAAAAGTGGTGGATTTTCCTGAACCTCCCGCTTTGCTAAGCCGCTTAATTGCCACATATTCTTGCAGATAACCCTTTGAATTAGGTCTTTAATTTCATACTTGAGATCATTACAATCGACTGTAAGATATCTGTGGTCTTTATGGAATATACAATATTTGTTTTTATTCTTATGTTTTGGGATTCCTCTCAGCTTCTCTGGCCATCGAAGTAGCCCTTTATCGCTTATGGCGATAAGTATTCGGTTACAGGAAGAATTAAATGGCGTTAGGTTGATAAACCTGTCAATCCTCATTTGTTTAAATTTATCTTGGGTAACAAGTTTTGGGTTCTCCTAATATTTCCTCTTCTCGGGCCATCGATTAAAATCCTTCATGTCTTCCTTAGATCCCTCATTTCCTTTAATCTCTTCGCGGTTGGTTCATTCCCCTCCATGGGCTGATAAGAGCTCGGTTGTACTCATGTATTTCTGGGCTCTCCTTAGAAATTATTCAAAGTCCGTAAAAGGTCTTCTTAGCTAATGACCACAATAATCTATCATCCCACAGTCCCGGAAGAATGGCTATCAGAAGATATCATCTGTGTATCCATCGAATTTCAAGGCTTCCATGTTGAACCGGACAACATAATCTCAAAAATTCTCATCTTTTTTTTTATCTGGCGCTGAGGGGTGGGTTTCAGTTTCCTTTGATCCCTTCTTCCTAGGAACTAATGTATAAACAACTTGCTGAGCTTAGAAAAGGATGAGATCTAGGCCGGCCTCAACTGTTTGTACCATGCTCGCACAGATGAGGTGAGGGTGATTGGAAATGCTTTGAACATGATGGCCATCAGCATTCCTTGAAGCTACATTTATGCCTTGAATGTTTCTAGGTGTTCATACGGTGTAATGCGGGCATTTTGAATCGTGGTGGCATCTCTGCTCTCATTATCTCCTCTGTAAAATGATGTTCGGCTTGCTCCATGAAAGATTCGACTGAAAAGGGGATTTAATTGTAAAATGATTTTTGCATACTTTCAATTTGAGCTCTTAATCTTTCTATTTCGACTACGTATCCAAGCATCACTATCTGTGGTGGCTTCGGCCTCCATTTGTGCCCTTCTTTCTTGAGTGGTTCTTCCTGGACATTTAGGTAGCTCTGGTTGCCCCTCGGTACCTTCAGGGTCAGACTCGTGATAGTTACAGTGATGGGTTGGATCCAGATGGTCCAGAGCTTCGGTAAGTTCTCAGATTTGCTGTTCTAAAGCAACGATTTTATCTCGCTGATTCATTGTTGGTTTTTGGTGGGCAGGCCTCCAACGGAGTTGATGCAACTCAAGGTTAGGTGCTTCAGACTCTCGTACTGAGCGTGAAGCAATGGTCTGGATCCTGCTGGATCTCTGACTCATTTTAGATTCAGGGGTGCAGACGACGTGAAAACCAAAAATGAATTTGTTATTATTAAAGCTACATCGTTTCCCAAAGATGGCGCCAAATGTCGTAAGGATATTTTGGATGAATAAATGATGAGGTGATGATCACACTAGACAAAGAAATTATTGAAACCTTTTAGCCAAAAGAAGGGGGAGTCTTCAATCTTGGATTTTGTCTTTCATGACCTATAAAAGGGGGAAGGAAACTAGGTAATAACCAAGTAAAGGGTTGGTCCCCTTGCTACTCCTCTGAAGATTAAGGTAGAACACAAGGGAATAAATAAGTCAGAAGAGTAGTGGAAGGATGATTGCATACCATTCACCATGATGTCTCACATATTTATCATGTGGGCTAGTTTGGTTGGAGCTTTGGAATTATTAAATGATACCTCTAATCCTCCAATAGCATCCCTTTTTTCTCTGCTCCTTCAATGGGGCATGACCTTGGGGTTCTTCCTGTCTCTCGCCTCAACTTATTGGCTCATGAAGGGTATGACTTGATGAGGGCTGATGTCATCTATCAGTCCAGCTCATTATTGTACTAAGGCGTATCGACCTGGAGCACATCCATTGGTCCCTTTGCTTTAAACATTCTACCAGAGTCAGACTAATTTGTACTTGACTTTAGATATTTGGTACTATACTATTTATGTTGGCTTCTTATTGGTTAAGATATTATTAATGCGACTGACGACAAACTGTCTCGTCGGTGGTATTTGTGCTCCTGCCAATCCATGTTTGCCATGATAAGGTTAACTTAGTTTCATATTTTCTCATTCTCTCTTCTGGGACTTAGGTTTTACTAGTGATACATCTTAGATCTCTAATTGTTTTGAGACCTACTGTTACAAAACTTTACTAATGGGTCATTCTAGCTCTTGACTTGTTGTTCAGTCACTCCTTACTAAGATCTTTCCCTTTTACATTAGTGACATATCTCAGATCTATCATAGATACTCAGGCTAAAGCCCAATTTTATTTTGGTGGGAGCGACCTCGGTTTAGTGCTAAGGTATTTTTTCCCTTAGTGACCTCGGCTTGAAACTGAGATCTCCTTCCTTTAGGGACCTTGGCCTGACATCGAGGTCTCCCTCCTTTAGGGACCTCGGCCAGACGCTGAGGTGTCCTTCTTTTAGGGACCTCGACCTGACGCCGAGATCTCCTTCCTTTAGGGACCTCGGCCTGACGCCGAGGCCTCCTTCCTTTAAGGACTTCGACCTAATGTCGAGGTCTCCCTTCTTTAGGGACTAGCAATCTTGGCATATGACTTTTGGGACTTCTCTTTTACAATAATAAATACGTCTTTTAAATCATTTCATTTGTATCAAGATTCAATCACTTAGACGTCCCTCCAAGAGTTTCGATAAGACTTTTCATGAAATTATTTTATGTAAGAATTATGGTATATCACTTTCTTATTCTTAATTTGGGTTTTTAGAAATTTCTGGATTTCTCATTATGGGTATCATTATTTCGAAATTGTGAAATTTTTCGTATTTCTTATTATAGGTCTCATTATTTTAAAATTATGAAATTCTCTAGATTTCTCATTATGGGTGGTATTATTTGTGAATTTTTCTAGATTTCTCGTTAAGGGTTCTCATTATTTTTATGAAATTTCGTAAATTTTTATTGGAAGAATTAAGAAAGTATATCAAAATCCCACATAGAAGTTGGTCAAGTTCAAGTATTTTCTACCAACCCATTAGATCATTGTGTTATCGTGGGCTTTCTGCTTAGATGAAGATGTCGAGGACAAATGCGAACCCTGACATAAAGTTATATGGCTGCTCTAGACATATGTTAAAATTTCATTTCTTTTTCTAAACATGTAGTGTATATAATGTATTGTTATTTATTGTGATGATGAGAAAAACGATGAGGGTTGCGTGTTCTTTTCTTGGTGGGGACCTGAATATGGATGTGAAGTTGGATGTGGCGTGCTTAAAAAAACCAAAGTTAGCAATGAGAATTTGCAGCGCCAAAGGAAAAATTGAAATAAGAATGAAGAGTTTAAAGAAAAACTGAAGTTAGTCGATGAAGAAAATAAGCCGTATGAGATGAAATTCTTATATATGAGATCCTTTGTTTAATCTATCTCAATAAAGTATATGATTGGTTCGAAGAACGTCTTAAAATTCAGACGATTATAGATGATTAAACTAGCAAATACGTTTCTCCTCATGTCAACATATTTTATTGTGTAGGGGGAATTAGTCTTGAGATTCTTTATTTTATCTATCTCAATAAAGTATGTGGTTGGTTCAAAGATCGTTTTGAAATTCAGACGATTACACATGATTAAACTAGCAAATACGTTTCTTCTTATGTCAACATATTTTATTGTGTAGGAAGAATTACTCTTACTTCTTTTTTAGTACAAGTAGCTAAGAAGAATGAACTTGGGAAGGTAGAGTAGAAATTAGTATGATAAAATTAGGTGTCATGTAAAACTGAAGAAAATTTGGCTTGTGATTTTTTCATGGATGGCAATTGCATTACTGATTATGATGAATAGTGAAGATGTACATTTAGCATTTAGTATTCTGTATGAAGTGTAATGACAATATGAATGTTATGGTATTTAGTATTATGTACGGAGCATCATGATTGGTTTTATGTGTTAACAACAAACAACGTTCGTCTTTACTTTATATGTTAACAATAAATTGCATGTGCTATTTCACTCTCCAAGATCAACCTCACGAATATAAACTCTTTTCTAGTTACTAAAAACAATAAAATGCATATGTAATTATTACATTCACTATGAAAACTGAATTTGTCGCATGTTTTGAGGTCACAGTTCATGGTTTATGATTGTACAATTTTATTTTAGGACTTGAGATTGTTGACTACGTTGTCAAGCCGTTGAAAATTTATTGTGATAAGCCTGCAACGGTCCTTTTTTTTATAAATGACAAGTATTCAAATGGTACTAAACATATAGAATTGAAATAGTTTGTCGTTAGAAGTTCAGAAACCAAGAGTTTCAGTTGAGCATATACGCATCGAACTTATGTTTGTTGATCCATTAACTAAAGGGAATGCACTAAAGATATTCATTGATATATTGAAATAATGGGTTTTGTGTTGTTTGTGCTTAAAGCTATACTCAAAATAATGGTTTTTGTGTTATGACATCACTATATGATTTGAATTATGAATAATTATTTGACACTATGAGCTCAATGTTTGTGTTTATGATATTTCCTATTTATCTATTTAGTATACATAAATGAATAGATGAATGTTTACATGATTAATGATTTGTTGGACCATTATATACTTCCTATTTGTAGGTCATGTTAGATTAGAGACAATATTGTGGTACATGGAATGAACTATGTTAAAATAGAGGCGTATGACTGTCATGACTCATATTAGTTACTTGTTTAACTATGACATGATGCAACTAGTAGAAAGAAAGGATTTAGCATCTATTATGCGCATTATGATCTCTTTATTAAACCATTAAATAAATATGCACATTACCAAGTTGGAGAAAATAAGCCATAAAATGACCATTATGATATTTATACTATTTAATTTAAGGTTTAGTTATTATGATTACTAAATTCTTATTGATCAATTTTAATGTTGGAAGTTATTATTGAAATATTACAACCTTTGATGGAAATGTGCAATTGAGGAAATGTAAAACAAATAGGGATTGGTCGTTTTTCTTCCCATGAGAGAATACTAGAAACATCAATAATGTATTATTAATGGGATAGAAGGAGAAACACAATTTCCTAATCAATCATCAACAAATTGTTCGATGATCAAGGAATCATGTGCCATGATATGTTTTTATTTTATCTATATAAATTGAATATGAAAATCATAAAATTTTAAAATTTTAAAATTAAGATATTGCATTATGGAATTACAATTAACTATTAAAATGCTTACATAGTAATGACCGGTCTAAACCCGGTCAGTTAACATGCCCCAAATTGAATATTTCATCTAACCAAGGTTGTCCTGTACCAACCCCACTTCCCGTTTGACTCCATCCATGCCGGAAGAGCATACAAACTGGATGACATTAACTTCCATAATATAATAGAACTGCCCCTTGCCGCTAGGGGGGGGGGGGGGGGG